>LPNX010154449.1:460533-517983 GCA_001517045.1 Pseudotsuga menziesii
AAGATCCTCTCAAAAGGGAGTCAAGCACGAGGCCGCGTGGAGGCATTGGACTAAGGATATAACCCTCCGATTCCTTATCAAAACATAAATCAAGACTTTTACGCATCTGGGGATTCTGTCCTAGACAGATTTTTGGGCTCAGCTACCCTGCCCATGCGTACGAGTCAGGATTGCGACTGTTGGTATAGCTAAGGTAGCCTTTAGTCTCTTGACATTTAGGGTTCAATCCTAGGTAAACTGAAAGGCTATTTCTGGTTCACCTTGGACGGGCTTGGAAGGTAACCCTTGTTGTAAGTGTAGGAGGGCAGTTGGGTGATTCCTCCGCTTGTGCCTAAGAACCACATCAAGTACGCCAAGTAATCATTCTTGAGCTTTCTTCGGGAAAGTACATCTTTCACCCTTGATTGATTGTTTGAGGCTTTAGGATTTTTATAGTGTGTGCTCTGTGGTTTTTCCTGTGTTTAGTTGGCCTTAGGGTGTGATTTGTCAAATTTTCAGTCGTGGAGGACCAACCCATTAGAAGGTCAATAATGTTGCGAAACCTTCCTCCTCTCGTCACATTGGAGCCTCCACCTCCACCCCAAAGGCGGAGATTGGACACGGACAGTTCATTTGAACCAGTAGGAATAAGTGAAGTTCTTGGTGAACCAGAACTAATAGCTAACCATTTTGATCTTGATACAGTTGAGATAGAAGAATTGCAAACTGACGAGTTTGCAAGGAATTTTAACACACCCTTGACTGATTTAAACGATCCTGTGATCGTTCAGGTTAGACCTTTTGATTCACCTATTTTAGGTGTCCCTGTGGGTAGGATCATGTCTTCTGTGGAAGAAAGCTCTTTTTTGTTCACCTCAGTCGTTCCGGTTGAAGGGGTACTACCTTCCCCGGTAAGTGCCCCTAGATCTAGTATACCTTCTACACCTTTGACTCCTTCGAGCCGGGTGGTTCAGACACCGGTTCACTCAAACATAGTAGGTACTTCTAGTGATATGGTTACTAGGATACCTAGTATACCTACTGTTCCTTCTTCCTTTCCATATACTACCCAGAGCGGTCCAGTAGGATCCTTGGTGTTCATCCAAGGATTTCCTTGGAATGGGGGGCACATTCCCCCATCCACTCCATACCTAGGCCCATCACCTTCCTATGTAGGAGTGCAGTTTGGGAACAATACCTCTTATGGGAAAAGTTTCCAAACTCTGATTTCAGTTCCGTTTACGAGCTCTCCCTTTTCGTTATTTAGCGGAGGGATACCGGCTCTTGTCTTTCAGACCCCAGTTTCGATTAGGATGGCCCGAACTCCTTATACTGCACCTCCCACACACAATCCTGTGGCTTACGAATGGAATCCGTTTCAAAGTAATCTACCCACTTCGCAACCGGTGGCAGGGGGAAATCCCGCTTTTACCTATGGGCATTCGGGGGCAGGTCCCTCATATCCCCAGGCTGGCACATTTAGTACCCTGGTTCGACCCAAAATTTCGTTCCTGGAAACCTTAAACTTGCCAAATTTGTCAAAATTGATGAATGACCCGGTGAGGCATGACCCCTTGTGGCCACCTGTCCCCACCAAATTCCCATCGAACATCCCTAAATTCGAGGGAAAAGTTGGTGAAGACCCTAGGGCTCATGCCACCACATTCCATTTATGGTGTTCTTTGAATTCACTGAATGAAGATTCAGTTAAGCTGAGGCTTTTCCAGAGAACCTTAATAGGTACCACGAAAAAATGGTATATTGAATTGCCTTCTGCTGTTTTCAGTAGTTTCTGGGACTTGGCTAGTGCATTTCTTAGCGACTTCTAGCTTCCGGTCCGATATGATTTCGGAATGGACTTGTTGTCTACCTTTAGGAAGAACAAGGCTATCCACATCTCAGATCACATCCAAGAGTGGAGGAGGCGAAAGAGCCTTATAAAAGCCACTATCCCTCCTGAATTCCTTCTAGAGTGGTTCCTTAAATCCTTGTTTCCCTACATATCTAAGGACGTATCCACCTCAGGAGTGACGAATGAAGAAGAAGCCATTCTCAGGGCCCAGCAACTGGATTTGATTTATTCATAATCTGGGATCTTATATGAGATTATCCCTAAGGCACCAAGGCCTACGCACGATGTGGAGAAGCCTAAGCCTAGACCCCATGCCGATGGTGTGGTTGGGTCCGTTAACTCTCCCACTGTAGAGTCTTTGGCTAAGAAAATTCATCATTTGTCCTTCAAGCAATCTATGGCGGAGGCAACAAAGGCTTCCCCCTCCCCCCAAAGTGCAATTTTTTTTGCACAAACCTCTCAGAAGGGCAATCAGCAGCCCGACGGGAAGAAAAAGAAAGGAAAGAAGGGAGAGGGAAATCAAAACAAGCAAAAGCCCATGAACAATGCTGATGGGGGCAAGAAAGAAAATAAGAAGGTCAAGTTCCCATGTAAGTTGTGCCATGAGGACCACCTTACTCACCTTTTTCCCCTTATGGATCAAGCCCAGAAGCTGCTTAAAGCTCAACAACCGACTGCCCTGAAGGACCCTTTTCCCCAAGGACAGAACTCTGCTTCAGCTTCTAATGTAGCAGGGGGCACTCAAAATGCCCCTGACCCAAACTATATCAACATGGTTCGATCTTCAACTTTGTTGCAGACAAGTAATAAAAATTATGAGAAAGAGACTTCTAAGAAAGGTAAAGCTGTAGGTGAAACTTCTAACCCTCTCGCGATAGAGAAACCTACTGAAACTATGCCGAAGATACCGAAAGGTGTCTTCAAGAAGACCTTGCATAACCCTAACACTAGGGATGCTTCAAACTACTCTGTGGTTGAAGATTTAGCTCAAACCCCGTGTGAAATGTCAGCTTTAGAGGTGTTACAGAGTTGTCCTGCCCAGCGGGATGCCCTCTTAGCAGCTTTAGGCAGCATGGACTCATCGAGTCTCATGGCGAAATTTCATTTGTCTGATGTTAAAATTTGCCTACCTTACCATGTAGCCTTATCAATAGATGTCATCCATGGTGGAAAGACCATTGGAAGGGAAGTTGTTGATGAGGGTGCTTCTACATGTGTTATGTCCTTGACTTGTTGGAAAGCTCTTCGATCCCCAGAGCTGGTCCCATCAAACACTCTGCTTGCTGCTTTTGATGGAAGGTCCTTCCGTCTGCATGGTATCTTACCGGCTTTTGAAATTAAGTTGGCAAGCGAAACAGTGTCTATTGAGGTATAAGTGATTGATGCTCCTTTGGACTACAATCTGATGCTGGGAAGAAACCAGACTTATGCGATGTCCGCTATTGCGTCGGTCGTTTTTCGTGTAGTGGTTTTTCCACATGAGGGAAAGTTGGTTACTATTGATCAACTTGATTATACTCGAAAAGGTAATTTAGAGTCTAATGAGTCCGTTGTGCCATTGGTTGATCAAGTCAAACCTGTTGCACAGAGCTTGGGGGCTGGAATGTACACATCATTAATGGGCACATTTGATCTTCCAGCCCCGGTTAATTATATTGGTTCTACTAGTGTGGGGAGGCCCATAGCTACGGTTGTTGATAGGAGTGATCCTTGGGTTCTCCCGTCTCCCCATGAACCAGAAGTGCCCTTATCGGCAGTGGAGGTAGCTTATCAAGCTATCACGCAAGCCACTGTTGATCCCATTCTAGATCCTCTAACAGTCTTGGAAGATCTAGAAGAAGTCTATTTTCCCGCATGAGCGGAAAACTCTTCACACTCTATAGATTGTTTAGACATGGTTTTACCTTTTGATGAATCCATTTTGGAAGCCATGAGTGGACCTGGCAAGATTTGTGAGGATCTTCATCATCGTTCCTATTTTCTTCTAGAACTAAGCAGAATAGAAAATCAAGAGTTTCGGTTGAGACTATCAGAAGATGTTGATATACCTATCAATCCCTTGCCTAGGGAAGGAATGTTTGCTGAGGGGAATATGGCAAATATTTCCGCCACCATACCTGTTAACATCTCTGTGAACCTTGATGTCGTGGAAAACATATATATAGGTGCAAATTGCTCTCCCAAAGAGATTGCCATCTATACTTCCCTGTTTAAGGAATTCTGCGATGTCTTTGCCTGGTCATATGAGGAGATGCCCACCATAGATCCATCTATTATTGAACACGAAATCCAAACATATCCCGATGCCAAACTGGTTCGACAAAAGTTAATACCTGTTAACCCACGTAAAGCAGCAACTGTGAAGGCTGAAGTTGAAAAGCTGTTGAAGGCTGGTTTTATCTATCCCATAGCTTTGATAGAATGGGTATCCAACCCTGTTCCTGTTGATAAAAAGCAAGGGACTATCCGCGTTTGTACGAACTTTAGAGACCTTAATAAAGCCTGTCCTAAGGACAACTATCCCACGCCATGTATAGACCAGATTATAGATGCTTGTGTGGGAAGTGAAGTGTTCTCGTTTATGGATGGTTTCTCCGGATACAATCAAATTCAAATAAAACTAAAAGACCAACATAAAACTGCTTTCATTTTTCCTTGGGGTACCTTCGCCCTTTGGATTGAAAAATGCCCTTTGGATTGAAAAATGCTGGGGCAACCTTTCAACGGGCTATGAACTTTGCTTTCCATGATATTAAAGCCATTGTCGAACCATACCTTGATGATCTACCTTCACATTCTCGTAAGAGGATTCAACATCCAGATCATTTACGGTTGATTTTTTAGAGATGCAGACATTATAAAATCCACTTGAATACCCACAAGTGTGTATTCTGTGTCGAGTCAAGAAGATTTCTCGGGTTCATTGTCTCTAGTAGAGGCATCTAGGTGGATCCATTGAAAGTTGAGGCCATTGTTAATCTTCCTCCTCCTCGTTCTATTAGGAAACTTCAAAGTCTGCAAGGAAAGTCTAATTTTCTTCGACGTTTTATTGTTAACTATGCTAAGATTACTAAAGGTTTCATGCATCTGCTCAAATAGAACACCCCATTTTTATGGGATGAAACTGCACAACTTGCTTTCGAGGCATTGAAAAAATATTTGTTGTCGGCACCATTATTGCGTCTGCCAGATTATTCTAGGGATTTTATATTATACCTGGCTGCGTCTGAGTCGACCATTGGGGTAGTACTAGTCCAGGAGGACGATAAGCTTGTAGATAATGTCGTTTATTATCTTAGCTGTGCTTTAGCCGGACCTGAACTTAGATACTCCCACGTTGAGAAATTAGCCTTAGCAGCCGTTTATGCTGTTCAGAGGTTACGTCACTACATTTTACTCAGGACCACCACAATAGTGGCGGATGTGAATCCGTTTCAATATGTTTTATCTCGACAGATTGTTGGGGGAAAATTTAACAAATGGATAGTCATTCTTCAAGAATTTGACTTGGATTTCCAGTCCACTAAGTCTAAGAAGTCCTTAGTTTTTGATGAACTTATAGCAGAATTTCCTACTGAAGAAGATGTAGCAGTTGAAGATGACTCATTCCCAGATGAGCACATCTTCTTGATATCCACCTCTGATCCTTGGTATGGGGATATTCTTATATATCTCTAGACTTTGAAGTATCCTGCAGCTTGCTCAAGGGAGGAACGACGTAAATTACACCTTCATGACAAGAACTACCTCATCATAGGAGGTACATTATATCGACGAGGGGTAGATTCTGTTTTGCATCGTTGCCTTACCCATGTGGAAGCGGAGATTGCCTTGAATGATTCCCATAGTGGAGCATGTGGGGGTCATTTATCTGGGTTAGCCACAGCCCATAAAATATTACGTGCTAGTTATTTCTGGCCCACGATCTTCAAAGATTGTGTGGAAGCAGTGAAGCGCTGTCATCTGTGTCGGCTTTACACCAGGAAAATGCGGTCACATCCGGCTTCGTTATTTACCATTGTCTTGGTAGGCCCCTTCATGAAATGGGGGATTGATTACGTGACATGCAACCCAGCCTCGGCTGGGGGGCATAAATACATCATTGTCGCTGTTGAATATTTTATGAAATGGGCAGAGGCAATGACTACTTTTAAAGCCGATGGGGAAACAATAGCTTTCTTTGTATTCAATCAAATTATAGCACAATTTGGTATACCTAAAGTGATTGTCACTGACCATGGCAGTCATTTTCAAAATAACATGATGACGAAATTCACTACTATGCTCGGATTCAGACAAGAACATTCATCTTCGTACTATCCACAAGCAAATGGTCAAGTCGAGGCTGTCAACAAAACTTTAAAGACTATCCTTAAACATACAATTGATGCAGTCCGTTCTAATTGGCACATCATGTTATATCCAGCTCTTTGGGCCTACCGAACTAATGTAAAAACTGCTACGGGTTTCTCCCCTTTCCAACTCGTTCATGGAGTGGAAGCAGTTACTTCGATTGAGTGTGAAATTCCGTCTTTAAAGATAGCTATTCATGTGTTACCTGATACGACAGAGCTTGAGGAACATCTGGTACATTTAGAACACCTTGATGAACAACGTAGAGATGCGCTGACTACTAATCAAGCTCATAAACATAGGGTCAAAATTAAGTATGATAAATCGGTCAAACCTCGGGTTTTCTCTGAAGGGGAACTTGTCTTGCTTTGGGACCAAGACAAAGAACCCCTGGGGGTAGGAAAATTCAAGGCCATGTGGTTAGGACCTTATGTTGTGTCGAAAGTTTTGAGTAAGGGCGCATATGAGTTAGTTGATTTTGATGGGAACAAGCTGCCTGAGCCTAGAAATGGGCTCTACTTGAAAAAGTACTATGCTTAGGCTTAGCACTTTTTCTTGTATTTTTATTGTATGTATTTTTTATATACATTAGGTCGTCGGTTTTGTTTTTTATACTATCTGCTTATTGTTGTAGATGTCTTCTGAAAGGTATATAAGGTTCGCTAATGGCACAAGCCGTCACACTTGTAACCTAGCTTCAGCAGCATGGGTTATTTACTCTCCCTCAGGACAACTTGTTGCCACGGGAGGCGCTTGTTTAGGTCCTGCTTCTAATAATGTTGCTGAGTATAGGGCTGTAATTGAGCTCCTATGGGATGATTTGTCACATGGCATCACCCAGCTTGAGGTTCGTATAGACTCTCAGCTGGTGATCTCCCAGCTCAATCGAGCTTATCAGGTATGAAATCCTATTCTATTACGTCAATTCATGCAAATTTAGTTATTGGAAAGAAATTTTGAATTTATTATATTCAATCACATTCCACGAAATCAGAATCAATTGACTGATGCATATGCTAATTACATTTTAGATTGGCATCTAACACACATTTCATAAAGATATACAGCACACATATAAAAAACATTTGTAAATAAACCACCAACAACAAATATATATATATATATATATATATATATATATATATATATATATGTAAAATATCTGTCTATAGATAGGTCAAGTCTGATCCTCAGATCCTGTTATAATGGTATAACATACAAAAATATACAAAAATGTGGATCGCAGTCTATCAAAATGTCCTAGATCTACACAGGACCACCCTGGTCACTTGGACCACCTTGGTCCCCATGGTCCCTCTATCCTCTGGCTTCCTCAGCCTCTTCGGCTTCAGCAGCCTCCACAGCCTCTATGTATACAAGCACCACTCTGACCACTCGCCTGAAAAGATGTAACCAGACCAGTGGAAATCCAACAACGAATTCCTGCATGGCAGTCGGGATATGCTCTGTCCGCAAGGTAGGAACTCTTTGGGTCAGCCTGGCCAGCTTCCCCTCTAGAACCCTGATCAGTCCCGGATCTTTGCCTATGACAGGACGAACAAACATGCGTGGATGCCCCTCAGGGCGGACCGGTCCAATATCTGCATTTTGACACATTTATAGGATTAATACTTGTACATATGTATATATCTATCGTTTTAAACTTCATAAAAATTTTAAAGAATGATAAAAATAAAAATAAAAATAATTGTTTACCTAGCTCTCCCCATGCTCCTCCTAGAGGGAGGACAAGGTTTGGGTCACCTCAAAAGTCCATGCCGACATATGGAAACTGCTCCAGTGCCGGTAGCTGTCGTTCCCACCAGATATAGAAATCATCATCGTATACACTATGCACTGTGTCTCCTCCTCCTTGACGAAGGAAGATGTCTCCCCATCTACTCAACCTTGGCTGACATGGAGATTGGACTGGTAGAGGTATGGCGGGGCTTAAACCTGGTACTCTCTCAAAGAAGAAGGCAACCAATATGCTCGCATAACCAAAGTTCTTTCTCCTTCCTCTCTTACAATTGGACAGTTGTCTTTTCATGATAGGGACAACTCCCGAACACCAATCATAGAGAGCACCATGAAAACAGTCCACTGCCAGCCTCATTTGGTTCAGTGTAGCCAAATGTAATGAGGAGGATCCTGAAATCCTCACGATGGTGCTCGCAAGTACCTATAGAGTAAAGTCATGGATATGTACAATAGGGACACAACTCCCTCTCTTTTGGGTACCATGTGCAAAACACATCTATGTAGTTCTGGACACTTAAAGGGTCATCGCCCCTGCTGGTGCCCTCTAAGTTGACCGGTGCTCCTCGTCGTGACAGACCGGTAATGAAATACATGTCCTGAGTAGTAATCTCCAAGGTCTCACCCTGTAGGTCAAACATCCCCAAATCATGATCCCAATAGTTTATCATGAACTCAAGTAGGCGGACATTGGCCCGCATGGGTGATGTGCAAAAGAACTTTAATAGCCCACTTGTTCGCAATGCATGTATAGTGGGCGCACTTTGGAGAACTTCTTGGTCCATTGTTTCATGTTCCTGTTCCCTCCATTCTAGAACCATCTTTACACCTAGCAAAACAAGTAATTTGATTCAGTAATTTCATATAAAAATTCTAAATTTTTTGACTATATTTAGCTTTTATCCTTCACGCAATACACACGACTGTCTAGTTGGACATGTCACGTACTGTACGCGACTGTCGATATAGGCAACTCACGTACAGAACGTGTGTACGCGAGTCTTCACACTGTGAACCTGTGTATGCGTCGTGACAGGTTTCAAGATGCTTTTAAATATGAAATTCAGACTCCAAATTAATAATTGCTAGGATCAAAATGAAGAGCTCAGGGTGTAGGCTTACCTGCAACTTGCGGAATTTGATTTCGTTGGTTAGATTGTCCACAATGATCGAACAAAGGTAGAGGGAAGACCTTGCTTTTTATGGCTAAAAATTTCAAATGGTGAGTTTTGTTTTGATTTTCCACTATTTATAGAAATTTTATTTCTCTAAGTGGGTTTTTTCTATAGTTTGAAAATCCATTCAACTAATACCATATTTCTTTTTTGCTTTGAAATAGGTTTTTCACCATTATAAAGTGTTGTTGCTCCAATAGGGTGGTTTTGTCATTTCCAATACATTTTTGGCCTCTTTATTCAATCCATATTAACCTTAGCATTCAACATTTTTCCACGGACTATGGTATTATAAACCATTAGTTCCCCATTTTTACCATTGTTCTTCGTGGATAGGACCCTTTTTTCATGCTTATCTTTCTTCCAAGCCTATGTTGTTCTTTGGTACTCATGCTGCAACTGTTTCAGGTACAAGGGTGTCCTTTTAGCTATTTTTCACGCCAAATAGAGATTCTTTTGAATCTTTTTTTACAAGTTATCCTTTTATGGAGTTTCTTTAGGCCCAGGTCTGACTCCTTCAACACAGGCTTAACTTCCGAGTTAACTCGTCCGTGCAAGCTCATTAAGAATATGTGAACGGGCATCCGCATTGGTGGTAGGTTATCTCTTTCTCGGACCATGCGGAATAATACGAGAAATGATTGCTCTCTTTTCTTTTTGAATTGAGAAGAGTATTCTCAGGTATAGGTTTATCTCTTTTCTGGACCTGAGGGACTAAATTTACAGAAAAGGAATACCCGGTATGAGCTTAGTTTTCTCTTTTTCGTGCTCTGCACCTAAACATGAAAAAGATTTCAAGTGTACTTTGTGTCTTTGTCATGCTTGTTAAACACTTAAGAACAAAGAAACGAGTTTATTGTTGTAAGCCCCATTTCTCGTAATCAAATGGATCTTTCCGAGTGATCTTTCTTTCCTTCACACCCGTAAAACTCAAGCTATTTTATGCTGTTTTGGAAGGAGTGTTGGGTAGGTGGTAATTTAGCCTTTTTCGGACCTTCCTGACTAAGTACGAAAAAGATTCACCTTTTCTTCTATGGAAGTTAAGAGAGTTCTTCTGTGGTATGTTTTATACTTTTTTGGCCTCAGGAGACTAAATTGGATGGAAAAGGATCCCCCTGGAGTCTTCTTTGGAGTTTTCAGACTCTCTAAATGTGAAAACACCCACTGAGCATGTACTAGTTCGGGCTCATTAAATCCACGAATCAGTGACACTATCAAGCATTATTTTCCCGTCTCTTCAAGCTTGTTAAAAATTGAAGAGGGAACCGAGTAGACTTTCCTAGACTCATTAAAATTTAACAGGGAAGGTAAGGAATAAGTTTTCTCTTGTTTTCAGTAATGGCAGCATGTCATCCTTGAACATAGCACTTTTTGTCTTTTTCGATACCCATGTTTCAGTGTTCACTTTTCGTTCAGCTATTACTTTGAGTTTCCTACTCCTCCTCATTGTTTGTTATACTTAGGGAATCTGATCATGTCTCCTACATGACAGATAAGTCTAGTTGTTCTATCTATCAGTTAAAATCTGCCTTGGGTCATCTCTGTGTCATGCTCATTGTTCAAGGACTTTTACCCAATGTTTGATCTATATCCTGATCACATTATTGTTATATCTATTATCTATTGTGTCTCCCTTCTTTTACCCAGTTCCTAGTCACTCTTGTGATCCGTTGGAGGATTTATTGCCTTCCTTATCACAGCATGGTTTCGTTTCAGTACTTCCTGATGACGATGACCTAGAGTTTTGACCATTGTACCTCAGGATTCACTTTCCTCATTGGTGAATTCCTTTGCTTCAGTTGTCGATTATCACTTATTGATTGACAAACTGTTGACTCCTTTCCATGTTCAACTGCAACATACCTCTATTCACATGGCTTGGATTGTACTGGTTCTTTGGGATAGTTTATGAAGACCTTAGTTCCTCACCTATGGACTACGTTGCGCAAGATTATGTTCTCTTCATGTACACAACTTCTAGATCTTTGAAGATTCATCATGATTGTATATTGTGGCTTTGATCCACCTTTGTAATATACGTGGTCTCTGACCCGTATCATATGATGTACTCAAATATTGTAAAGGAGCTAGTGTTCTAATAAATTGAACATAGCATCCTCGGATATGACTTTGTATATGACATTACTATGTGTTTGTTTCAGGTACTATCTCTGCTCCATTGGATTTCTGAGTTCTCCAAATATAAAGATTATAATGTATTTTGGCCATCATTTCCCTCTGACCTCAAACATTAGGGGGCATCTATTATCCACCTGAATGGCACCTCTCCATTCGAGTGCCGACATTCCTTATGTTGGCACACAAAAGGAAATTTATGGATTGAGAGTTGCCTAAAACACTATAGATGGGCATATTATGAACTACATTTATCATCCATTCAGCTGGTTATTTTTACCTTTAAATATGTCAAGTTTTGTATGCGCCTCTTCCTATATGCAATTCACGTGTTGTACGCGAGTATCGGTTATTGCATCTTGCATACAGATTTGTACGTGGGTTGCCCTTCGAGCAACTCGCGTGTCATACGTGAGTTTCCAGTGTTAATACCCGCGTACACCTTCCTTCGACATTAAAAATAATAAATCATGATTATCTGAGATTTGTTAAGCCCTTAACCATAGTCACCTTAACTGTCTCAACCTCCTCAACCCTCGAAACTGCCTTATTTCACCAAGTATAAATAAAGGCCTTGGGGAGGGTATTAATCAATCATACTTAAGAGAAAAGTTATGCTAGTGGAGTCTATCCAGAAGTCTTTGGAGCAGTGGAACTCAGAATCCTTTGGTTGTAGAGGAGTCCTTGTCTTAGGCATTGGGTTGTAATCTGAACTCATTCATTATTGTCAATAAAGAGAATCCTTCTTCCATATGTGTGTTGACTGTCTTTCATGTATCATGGTTTGATAAATATTTATGATTAACTTACTCTGTATATGATTTATCTAACCTATTTTATATACATGTATCATCTTGCATTTGAAGGATTTTCTCTTGACATGTGAAGGAGAAGCATCCTAGAAGACTTTGGAGGAGAAGCAGAGCGGTAGAGGACAAAGCTAGGATCGACCGTTGTGTATCGGGTGAGTCTTTTCTATCCTCCTATTTCCTTTTTTTTACTCTAGAATTGATTTCCTGCAAGTTTGATGAGTATGTTGGTAACCTTAGACCTTTGGTTATAAGGTGTTTATTCCTGTACAACAACACTCCCTTAGAACATAACATCGTCCTCGATGTTATTTATTCTTCATCCTCAAAATTCCCCTAGAACAGAATTGGATATGCATCTCTCATTTTACTTTCCAATTCCCAGGTGGCTTCCTCTGGACTAAGGTGCTTCAATTGCACCTTCACCTGTCCAATGGTGTAGTTTTGAAGTGTAATTTCCCTCCTCCCGAAGATACAGTCCGATTCCACCAGAAATTTTCTTTCTGGTTCCACCTATACAACATTTCAGTTAACAACATGAGTAGCATCATGAACATATTTCTTTAAAACAGAAATGTGAAAAACATTATTTACTCTTAAGTTAGGTGGTAATGCTAATTGATAAGCTACTTGTCCAATCCTAGACGAAATTTCAAATGGGCCACAGTAACGAGGTGCCAATTTTGCACAACTCCCGAATCTTAGAGAGCTCTTTTGGGGCCTTACCTTGATGAACACATGTTCACCTACTTGAAACTCATTTGGAGTTCTTTTTTAGTCTGCTTGACTCTTCTGCCGATCTTGTGCCACTTTCATATTTCTCTGCACTTGTTTCACAATTTATTCCATTTCTCTTAACAGTACTCGACCTAATACCAATCTATCTACTGGATTACTCCAAGAGATAGGAGTATTACATTTCCATCCATATAAAATTTCAAATGGACTAAATATGATTGATGTCTGATAATTATTATTATAAGAAAATTCTACCAGATGTAAATAGTCCTCCCATTTACCAGGCTGGTCTTTCACATACATTCTTAATAGATCTTCTAAAACTTGGCTTACCCTTTTAGTTTGTCCATCTGTTTGAGGATGGAAAGAAGTACTGAAATTTAATGTGGTGTTTAACCCTTTAAACAAAGACTTCCAAAAGTTTCCTGTAAACTTAGGATCTCTATCTGAAATTATAACTTTTGGCACTCCATGTAATCGAAAAATCTGTTTTAGAAAAATATCAGCTATGTTTGCAGCCTTATGAGTAGTTTTAACAGGTATAAAGTGAGCTGCTTTGCTTAACTTATCAACTACTACCATGAAAGAATCATTCTGATTTTGATTTTTAGGCAGTCCAGTAATAAAATATAGACTAATTATCTCCCATTTCCAGCTAGGGATGGGTAATGGCTGTAGCAAACCAGCTGGGTGTTGGTGTTCAGTTTTTACCTGGTGGCATTCTAAACACCTTGCAATATATTCAACTACTTCAGTTTTCATATTTGGCCAGAAATACTCTTTTCTTAACATGGTTATAGTCTTTTGATAACATGGATGACCTGAATATGGTGTTTTATGAATTTCATCCAGAATTAACAGCTTGACTTTAGGTACGTTAGGTACATACAATTTATCTTTATACAGTAAAAATTATTTTTCATTTAAACTGTAACCTTTTATTAAGTTTTCTGTTGGATTTTCTTTAGCTTTAGCTTGCAAATTCTGGTAAATTTCATCTTGTTTTATTCCTTCTTTAAGCTGTTCATCTAAGTATGAAACATAGGTGTTGATTGCTGTTGCAAAATTCAGCCTTGCGTTCCTACTTAATGCATCAACAACTTTATTTTCTTTACCTTTTATATGCTAGATTTCAAAATCATACTTGCTTAAGAAAGCTAACCACCTAGCTTGTTTGGCATTTAAATTTGGCTGATCTAAAAGATACTTCAATCCTTTATTGTCAGTCATTAAAACAAATTTTCTGCCAATTAGGTGATGTTGCCACATCTTTAAGGCGTGTATTATAGCTGCTAATTCCAGATCATATGTTGCATAATTCTTTTCATGAACTTTTAACTTTCTAGACTCATAGGCAATAACATGCCCTTCTTGAGTCATAACACCGCCTAAGCCATCATTACAGGCGTCAGTGCACACTACAAATTCTTTATTAGGATCTGCTATCCTTAAAATAGGTGCGCTGGTTAATAAAGTTTTTAACTTTTTAAAGCTTTCTTCACATTTCTGATTCTAGTTGAACTTCTCTCCTTTCTTCTGCAAGGAAGTTATCAGATTTGCTATCCTCAAAAAACATTCAATGAACCTCCAGTAGTAACCAGTAATGCCCATGAAAGATCGAACATCCGTCACATCCTTAGGAATCAACCAATCTTCGATTGCCCTTATCTTTTCAGGATCTACGAAAATTCCTTCCTTGGTCACTACGTGACCTAAATACTGAATCTTATCCTTGAAGAAATCACACTTACTAAAATTTGCGAAGAGTTGATGTTCTCGCAACTCTTGCAAAACAATTTTTAGATGTTCTTTATGTTCTTCTTTAGTTTTTGAATAGACTAGAATGTCATCGATAAACACGACCACAAACTTATCTAAATACTTATGCATCACGTTGTTCATTAAACACATGAATACAGCTGGGGCATTAGTAAGCCCGAATGGCATTACGACAAATTCATAATGACCATATCTTGTTCTAAAATCAGACTATAGGCTAAAAGGATTACTTAGACACAAAATCAGACTGTCATGCCTCGCCCTACCCAAGGCATTAACTGCCTCAACCGCTCTTATAGAATAATTGAATGATTGAGGACATAGGACGAAAAGGGTAGATGAGAGTTTATGGGTTCTCTCATCGACATATGGTCTCACCCTATTGGCTCAAGGGTTTGAATAAATACCCTCCCTATTCCTTGTGAAATCATGCCCCCATCTCTTTCATTGCAGTGCATAGCTAGTCGTGCTATTTTATTAAATTGCATATTTATATGATATCTCAAAAATATACCGTGCCTGACTAGCACGATAACCATCGGCATCAACCTTGATTGTTGATACATAAAACACCAAATCAATGGCAATGCCTTGGCCTTGAGCTCCTCACCATTATTTAATAATAGTAATTACATCATGTACAATTTTAATACCGTGGGGTCAAAACCACGTCGAAATCGAGGTATTACACAAATAAACTTGTATAGGTCCTTCATACACATTTTGGCTTATATGTGAATGATAGTGGAATGCTATTAATTCTATATTTCATATGTCATTATATGAATGTGGGAAAATTCAAGTGTCATCCATGAGAATCCCTATAGATTTAGACTTTACTTTTTGCACTTTTAGCTTTGTAATTTCAAATTCATGTAGCTCCATGTGGTGAATATGAGTTGAATTTTTTTTATGATTTCTTGCATTTCCTTTTATTATCACTAGATTAGTATAATCTTGTAATTCTTTTATGGTTATTGTGCCTAGCAATTTTGAAGTATGCCTTGTGGATCTGGTATATGATCATTGTTAATTATATGTAAACAAGGGATTATAACCCACTTTCTTCACCAACATAGGTCCTCTATGAAATTACTTTGTTCTCTTTTTTGGCCTTGTTCAAATATCATTGTTTATACCCTACACTATGGGGCATTTGTTCTTCATATACGCTACATAGGAAAACAAACTACAATGTAATTAACTATCAATATCTACAATTAGTTTCTTTGTGATTCTCACTAGGTACGAACACTAGAAACTAGTGATCAATACAATGAAAACCAAGAATATACAAATACTTTGTCTTCTTTAGTAACTATGAGGTGTCTATTCTCGTTGGATTTGAAAGGAAATTTAGGATTTTTTTACTGTTAACGCTTAAATCTCGCACACATGTAACATTTTCACAATTTACATAGTAAGGCGTTATCAACATATAGCATGAATCCCACAAAATACAGCCTCATCATATATAAGAAGAAGTATGAGTCCATAAATTCCAAAGAATAGTCAAAAGACAAAAACATGGGGACAAATGTTTGTTTATATGCACTACCCCACATATTACCAGTTTCGTTCTCGTGCAATATTTGCACATATTTCCCCTTGATATATGTTCGACTGTCAAAATAGTAGGATGTAAACAACCCATGGTGCATTAAAGGTCATGAAAGCTCCATCACCTTGAATAATTCTAATTTGGCTCCTCATATACTTGGGTTCATTGAATATCCCCCATTGTGTAACTTTAAGCTAGTTCATGGGGTGATGGGGTTCACACTTGGATCTAGTTGTTTCTCAGACACCTATTGGACTATAAAAGGAAGAAATAAGAATTCATATTATAATAAGAAATTAGAGAAATGATATTATTTTGTATTTGTTATAATACTCAAAAACCCATTCCCATACTTACGATATAATTTATTAATTTTCATGATTAATTTCCTAGATTCTAGACTAGGTAGTTGGCCTCCACTTGCAATTATGGTCAACACTTTCCTTTTTTACACACATGAGTGTCTTATAATGATTCTGGATAAGATTCTTCCAACTTTATTGACTTCCCATATTAGTAACTACGCATTTCCTTCCTTTCACAATTTTAGACTATTTTTGCAGCTTTAAAGTGGAAAGGGTAAAAGTTAGTCACGTGTAAACTGCTTATATTTTTCCCAACTCATCCTCCATCATTTTCTATATTTTTTTGCATGATTTAGTTGAATTTACATCACTCATTAACTATCATATATCACCTATATTATTCCTGACCTCCTCGATTGGATTGGAAAGTGCTTTATACACCTAAGGGGGTTTTCTGGTTTTAGTAACCTTGCTTTATGAGCTAGTTTGAGTTTCCTTCTTTGGAAATTCTATTTTCCTTTATAAGGGTGTATTACCTATGTAATAATATCATTCATGATTCATCAATCATTCATTTATCATTCTTTAATGAGATCTTCATTCTTCATGAGTGTTCATTATTCTTCTTCTCTCATTATGCTAATTCTCTGCAATTCTCTGTGAGGTTAATTGTGTGCCTAGATCCTTAGCTTGTTTATAGAATTATTTCTACCATCAAGGATTTATAATTTTTGCATGGTATAATAGCTATAAGGATCTCATTAATTAATCCTCCTTTTCATATTTGCAGGCTTATTTTGCAGGTACAACTTCAAGATTGATTCGAGTATCAAATCCTCTTCTTGCTCCATTCACAAGCTATTCCGAGTGGAAATTGAATATGATTGCATCCCTAAAGAGAAAAAATATCTATGATATATATATTGGAGATAATGAAGATTATTATGACTGGATGAATGTCTGTGATAGATCTTTTGGAGCTATATGTATAGATATTTCTCCAAGAATGCGCTACGTTATTGAGTCTGTTGAACACCCAAAGGATCTCTGGAAAAAATTGGATAAAGTCTTGGGAAAGAAAAATTAGTATTATTCTATAAATTTGGAGAGCACATATAGCACCTCAAATTTTCTTTCTCAAGATATCTTGACCTCTACAATCTCTAATAAAATTGTTATGGATGAAGAAGAAATTGGAGAATCAACACCAGTTCGAATTAAAGAAAGTCTCCTTGAAGCAGTTTTTCTCCTATGGTTCTGAAAGTTCATGAGAATTTTGATTTATAATATTGACATGTATATGATCTAGAAAAATACATTCGAACCTCCATTGTTGAAGAAGAAATCTCCTCTCATCAATTGTTCTCCATTCTATCTTCAAATGCTGATTTTGAAGGTGAATTGCTAGTTTATGAAAATCCTACGCATGCTTCTAAAGATTATGTGCAACCTGCTGATAATTTTGATGTTTTTAAGGCTGAATCAAATTTTGAGAGATCTTGAACTGCACTCACTGATTCAGATCTGATTCCTTCTACCTATTCCTACATGTTGACTAGTACAATGTTTAGCAATTCTACTGAAGATGGAGACATTGCCACAGTATTGGCACACTGTGAACTCTTATTCCTCGCTTTTGGATCTGATTTCAAATCATATTTAATGTCCAAATATATTTTGGAACCTTTTTTTATCACTCTTGGAGCTTCTACAACCTTTTCTGGTTCAAAGTTTCAAGACAATTCGAATTTGCTTAGAGCTGATATCACTTTACATAGTTCAAAGTTGTTGGTTCAAGAATCACACATCTCATTTGGACCTGATATCAGTATTATTTGCAAGTATATTGAGCAACCACTTATGCTCTTACATTAGTGGATCTTAGTTTCTCTACATGGTCCTAGTTTCCATCCTGTAACTGTTTATGTCCCTGATCTAGGTGAGCAGATTTCTCTTCTTCCCAAGAAGAAGATACCTACAGACATTTGATAAACAATCATATCAGATTTAGTTTGGAGCAAAAATAGTAGCAGTTCATCATTTTTGGTTTACCTTTCATGTCCTTTATTTAGGGAGGATTTTCCCCATGTGGTTTTTCCTCTTTCCTCGGTTTTTTGGACAAAACAGGTTGTAAAGGGTGACCATAGTGTTGTTGTTGGGACCTATATATATATTTATGATATTTTTTCATATATTAAACCATAAATTCAATATTAAAGTGGGGTGTTATAATACTCAAAAACCCATTCCAATACTTAGGATCAAATTTATTAATCTTCATGATTAATTTCCTAGGTTCTAGACTAGGTAGTTGGCCTCCACTTGCAATGGCCAACAATTTCCTTGTTTACACCCATGAGTGCCTTATAATAAATATGGATAACATTATACCAAATTTATTGACTTCCTATATTAGTAACTGGGCATTTCCTTCCATTTACACTTTTAGACTATTTTTGCAGTTTTAAAGCGATAAGGGTAAAAGCTAGTCACATGGAAACTACCTATATTTTTTCCAACTCATAATCCATACTTTTCTCTCCTTTTTGGCATGATTTATTTGAATTTAAATCACTCATTATCTATCCTATATCACCTATCTAATTTGTGACCTCCTCGACTGGATTGGAAAGTGCTTTATACACCTAAGGGGTTTTTCTAGTTTTAGTAACCCTACTTTATGAGCTAGTCTGAGTTTCACTCTTTGGAAATTATATTTTCCTTTATAAGTGTGTATTACCTATTTAATAATATCATTCATGATTCATTGATCATTCTTTATTGATAGCTTCATTCTTCATGAGTGCTCATTATTCTTCTTCTCTATTTATGCTAATTATATGCAATTCTCTGTGAGGTTAATTGCGTGCCTAGATCCTTAGCTTGCTTATAGAATTCTTGCTACCTGCAAGGATTTATAATTCTGACATTATTTGAGTTTAATATTTCCCATATCTCTTGTCTTCCATACATACTAGCATTCTCCAAGCTCCCATGCCACCTTCCTCCAAGGAGGAAGTGTTCTTCTCATTTGTTATTCAAGATACATGGCATCTAGTGTGTGCAAAATAGACCTCCCTAAGGGGGATATTTTTCCTCCATTTGGATCTTACATCTCCCAGGTGACATTATATGTATTTTCCTAACCATTGGGAAATATAAAGTGGTTCTTGCACTTTTCCCTGATTATGGTTTGCATCCCCTATTTCCCATTTTTTCATTACAAGTTATTTTAATTAGTTTTTGTTTTGTTTATGCTTTATTCCACTAACGATACCTTGCAGGATCTACTTTGGAGTTATCACATTTTCGTTTTGTTTCTAAATACTAGGCCTAGGCAACAACCTCAAAGGGTTTCACCCAAAGTGGGATAATTTCCCATAGCATTGAGATTATCTTTTCAATACTATCCACTCAATTAAATTAGTGATGCCATCCTTTAGCCCTACAATATGCTTCCTTATCATATACCAGTTAGGCCAATGATATAGATGTGTTTAAATAAGCCCCATCCTTGTTTTTTTTTAAAGATATAGGTGTACTTATTATGTTTGTCCTTGAACTATATTAACAAGGATTCCTATCATATCCAAATCGACTTGGTTTCCCTTCCTTCTTGATACTGCATCTCATATTTAATTTATGGGTTGTTTGTATTTGGAAATTTAACATTTCCAATGCCTCCTAACCAAGTCGCAGGTTAAATATGCTCTAGTTATGGTGTAAATTCCAATTGAATAAACAATCCTTTATGTAGCCACATTGCAATGCTCAAACCAATTTTTTTTTGCATTATCTCTCACCAACACTCTAATTAAAATTGCTTGTTGAAGGAAAATTATTGCTTTCAAATGTAAGTCTATTCTGGTGTGTACACACAACTATAGATTTAATCATACACACTTCTTCTCATTCCTTCAATTAACACTATTTCTATATATGTGTGTTTTAAACATAGTATGGTTGAGAAAATCCATGTGCACAAGCGTATACACACACATATTGCCCCGTAAAGGAAATCATAATTGTATTTATATGATAAGAAAATTTAGATTGGAATATACTCAAAAGAATTAAAAAATGTGGTTCTAAGGTATAGAACTATTGGTCTATCCATCAAGACAGTACCAAGTTCTAAAATCTTGATAAAAAAAAATCAGCTATACAGAAATTTCTTCTCATATATTGAGAAAAAAAAAGATAAATTGCATATGAAAAGAAAAGGAGCATGTGGAAACTCCAAGCTCTAGCCAGCGTACTTCTCTAGAATGGAACACAATCCTAAGGGAGAAGTAAAGAATCTTTTGATAATGATTTTTATCTTGAATCTTTTCTCATAAGACATGAGTTATAGAAGCATTTTGTAAATCCTTAGAAAGAGATAAAATCTCATCCAAGAGATCTTTTAAATGGATATTTGTCCATTGTTACTTCCATGTTATAAAATTTACAACAATTTGAAAGTCTCCAAATATGTGAAGAAGGGTTATACCCTTTTCCAAATGAAAATTGAATACCAAGAAAAAAATCCCAAAGCTGTGCAAAAGCGTTCTATCATCTACTTACACCATTTTTAGAGATTAAATAATGTTCTTTATATGAATATATAATGCTACCAATGCCATATATAAGAGAGTTTCCTTGAGAAGATTCGTCAAAAAATTCTTGGAGAAATATAGAGGTGAAATTTTTAAGGGCCCAAACCATATGCTAGTTAACAATTGACTATGCCATACGATCCGTCATAATTCTTATGCTAGTGATTTACACCTCCAAGATGGATTTTAGTTTCCCTTTAAGAGTGAACTACCTTCTCACTTGATTCCCTACCCCACCTTCTCCCCCCTAAAGGAGGAAATTAATTATACTATTAAGTGGAATATATACAGAAGATTCACCTAAGTATTCCAAATTTAACCGTTCAATCCTTTGAGTTGCAAGTTGGATTTTTACTTGACACACTTTTTCTATATCTCTGAAGAAGAAAAATTTTGTTTTTAGTATTCTGTTTGAAAAAATAAATTGGATTTTAAGCATGGTTTTCCTTGGATCTTATTGTCTTTACTTGGAATTAAAAATGATGCAATATAGGTGTTAATATTGCTCCTCTCCCTAGTTCTTAAAGGGTGCTAGATCAACGTAAAAGCTCATGTTTTACAAGTAGGAGGTTGGTGGTTTGATTCCTCCATGCCGTAATGATATTACAATATTGGTATTTCTAATAAATTATTTTTTATTATGATTCATATTAATGGCTACAAAAGGGGTTTCAAAATATCTTTGTATGTTGTTACAATGGGGGTTCTAAACATCCATCATATGTCTCTACTAGGGGATTTTTAAACTATCTTTGTATGTTACTATGAGCGAGGCTCAACCCCCTGCCCCCTCCTTCACATAGGTTTGTAAGAGGGGGGTTAGTAACTGATCGATAGGTTTGTAAGAAATATTTTTTGGGGTTTCCAAACCACCCCTATAGGTATCTACAGGTCACGGGGGGGATTAAAACCACTCCCAAAGGTTTGTAGGAGGGAGTTTTAGCATGGGGGTTAAAACTGCCCCCATAGGTATCTATCGAGGGATTCAAGATATCCCTCGTAGATATCTATGGGGGGTTCAAAATCACCCCTATAGATATTTAGAGGGGGGTTTAAAACTACCCCTAAAGGTTTGTAAAAGAAATTTTTAGCAGGGGTTCAAAACCACCCCTGTAGGTATCTGTGGGGAAGATCAAAACTACCCTTGTTGATATATCTACTGGGGGGTTTAAAACCACCATTGTAACATATCCGACCCTAATTCCTCAGACTCGATACAACAAGAAAATATGGGAGAGTCTTAATCAAGTCAAAAACACAATGGAGATCATTTATTAAGACTAGATCACCAACCCAAAAAATCAAATATTCAACCATTATTGGTTAGATTCTTTCATTCATGATTAAATCTAGTTATTTAGTTAAACAATAAGATTCAATCATGGTTTTTAGGGATTGTTTCCACATTTTTGACTCCATCACACCTTCCTTACTTTAGGGGTCAGAGTCAAAACTGCTAAAAAAAAAAAAAAACTCCATCACACCTTCCTTCCTTAGATTCTATCATTATCGGCACATGATATTATGATCAATTCATAATTCATGTTGATTTCGATGTTGGCATGTCGGACTTTAGTGGTCGGCACTGGCTAAAAAACAAACCACCAACGACCCTTCTCACATCGATATTGGCATATCCACATCAACATCGAGACTCTGGTGTTTCCCAACTACATCGACACTAGCATCCTTCGACTCATAATTTAGAAGTCGGAAACCAAAATGCAACCACAGTTTGATCATGCGACCCCGATTGTACTATTGGATTTGCCACTTTAACATAGAAACCACAAATATCCCCCTCCGATGAGGTTTTGGCACACGTCCATATCTATTAACATATTGGATCGTAAACATAGGGAAATTAGGAACACGAGTAAGGAAAAGATTTCCACTATTTAATCTTGCAATTACATGCCTTCAACGAATAGAATTCAAGCACGAATCGACCCAGCCACAAAGAACACATTGCAGGTTAAATTACAACCACACATAAAGGAAATAAAACTTACCAACAATAAAAATGCACCATTTTCTAAGTAGTTAAACCATCAACTCTATCTTCATACATTAATACATCTACCATATCCATCAACAGTAACAGTTCATATAATAAGCAATTTCTTATTTAATTAACACATTGCAACCATAATGGAATAAATAATATTTAATTATATACCTATCGGTTTATTGGGTATCCATCTACAATAAGAAAATGTTCCACCCAACCATAGGCTCCGTCAAGGTGTTTCTCACTTGATCAGGCCACCTGCTAGCTGAGGCCATAGATACACAATAAATGATTTCTCTGAACAAGGCAATCAAGTTCTAAATTCAACTCTATCAGCATAAAATTGTTGATATATATACACATAATGGAACAAGATTCATGACCCATGAATGCTCCGAATTGGTTGAACTAGACCATACAGATTCTCCTTCCTAGGATCATTCCAAAATCTCATTTTATTTCATCTCTTTAACTCATAATTCTCGAAGAAAGGACAAGTAATTTAAACTATCATGGAAGCACTCGGGCATAACCTTTTCATCACAACAAACTCAGATTATACTAAGAAATCAAAAACTATCTAGGAAACACTCTAGAGTAATAGTTACATCACACAAAACTCGTGTTATACTAAGAAAGAAAAAAATATCATTGAAATACTCTGGAATAATATTTCCATCACAGGAATATCATGTCATATACACTAAGAAAGAAGAATAAAATATATCCAAGTAGCACTATGGAATATATCAAACATCAAACTCTAATCGGGAAACTCTCTCGCATAGGCAATTCTTCTTAGCTTAGATTAGGCTCCAACCTCTGTCCATGAAACACTCTGGCATAACATGCCTTCACTAGAGGAATAATGTGAGATAATAATAAAAAATCATTTCCTGAAGCTAATTTGACTCCTTTAATATCCATTCCCCCCTTTCATGGGTAAAACTAACTTAGGTTAACTAGAGCCAACTCGAATTAGATGAGAGTGACCCTTCATATTCCTTAAATCCCAATCCAAGAAGGTCCATTCAATCATGAATGTGGATTTGAATAGGTATATGGAGGATTTTTCTCAACAAAATATTCTTCCCAAAATGGAAGAAGGTGGCTTAGTGCGTGGGAGTTACACTTTCCAAAAAGATACTCGCTAAATATAGCCATTAGAAGTGCATGAGGAAAAACCAAGTATTAAGGAAGTATGCAAAATCATTAATCAAGGTATGATGATACCACCATAGGCTAAAATAATTACAATTAGGTAGAAAATAAATTTCTAGGAAGAGTAACGACTCTCGGTTGTAACCCCGGCCCCCCACATGTGGAATATAAAGCCCCTCATATACATTTAGTTGTCTCGTTGAGCATAATTATTGTTAAAATAAAATAATATTAACATCAACAATTGTAACAATAATGTCCTTAATCCATAGTCCATGCACTTTTCATGTCCTTCTCTCTATCATATTCCTTAAGCGAGTGAGCCAGTTTCATTATTTCAAGTATTTGTGTTCTCTTTGGTTTACCATTGAATGCATATGTTTCTCTTCTACAAGGTTGGTATTTTCGGAGGAATACCCTTGAGCAACCATACACTAGATTTCATAGGTAGTTGTACCACCTATCCTTCATAGAAGGTACAAAACATTTACATTTGTGATACCATTTTCTTACAAGAATTGCGGTGTTGTGGTATACAAAGCACGTTAGTGTTGAATATCAATATAGTCACATCAAATTAAATATGCTAAAAAATATTGTTATGAATATAAACAAATAAAGAAACATGTTTACCAAAGAAAAATATTAATCCTGGATAATCATGTGTACACGTTGTACACACTTCATGCAATACCTCATAAAACTACTCTATGGTTGGGTGGGTATTGATACATTGTATACATGTATCCCTTCCCATAATTCCTTCAATTCAGTGATCAATGGTTGTAGGTAAACATTCATATTCTTCACTTCTCTTCTATCATGGAATACAAGAGCTAGGATAAGATGTTCATTATTCATATAAACATGGAGGGATATTATTATTGATCACTACTATATGCCAGATAGAATAGTCGGTGTTTTGGAGGGAATATGGGTTGACACCATCCATGGCTATGCTCAATCAAATGATTTTCACTTCATCCTTGAATTTATCGGTCCGTGCATCCTCTATATGCTTCATGTCTATTGAATTTGTTGGGATTTTCCTAACTCCCAACTCACTTCAGTGCCAGGCATGCCATCCCTACAACATAGCTAATTCTTTGCAATTAAAAATCCTTTCAATCCTTGGGATTATAGGAATGTGCCTACATATATTATGAGTAGGACCATGTGATTTACCCTTGTTTCTCAATTTATGGTATTTGTCATGCCCACATTTTAGACATATCTCTTTTTTTCATATTCACCTCTATATAGAATACAATCATTTGGAAACACATGATATGATAAATACTCAACACCCAACATTTTCAACATTTTCTTTGCCTATTCATGGCTGCTGGGAAAGACATTATCACTCGGATGTACCTTATCTTTGAATAACCTAGAGTTATTGGAAAATATAAATGTATGAAAGTTGGTGGTTTATAAAACTTATAGTCTATTAATAACTTGTCACTATGAGATGAGCTACGTATTACATGCATAGAAAAAATATGGATGCTTTCCTTTTCATAAATAACTCATGGTCAATGGAGTGTTTCTCTACGAATTTGCAAAAAATAAAAGAGCGCCTAGAACTATTTATGAATCCTACAATGTTCCCATGAGTGAGTGGATGATCATCAATATACACCAGGTTCTTCATGTTAAAGTTTCTAGAAGCATAACCATTCATGCACATCTATACATGGAAATGTTATGCTTATATTTAACAATATTAAGGTAATTGGACTGGCAATAAATAGGACTACAAAATGGCATAAGTGATACTAATTGTTTGGGAGGAACGAGTACATGTGAAAGGATAAACAAACCAATATTTGTAGCATCTATCTTAGACTTGACAATCATAAAATTGTTACCACAAAAGGAGAATTTGGTTCCAACATTGGTAATATAAAAACAAGATGACCAATCACCATACAAAGTGCAATTGTAACAAGTTTGATATTTACTTTGCAAATGCATGGGAAGAGAGAAGTCATCTCTACCCTCTAACAATTGGACTGACCTTGGTGTGTACTTAGACATTTTTTCTCTCAACTCATGCAACTTTTGGATATCTTATTAGAGATGTTTTGGGTTGTTTTGATATCATAGTTTGGATCACTATAAATTTCAGTTGAATGAATAGAAGCAGAGGGGTTAGTCAATTTAGGATGAAACATAGTTGTATTGGCTTTCAATTTTTCAACAAACGATCATAGGGATGTGTTCCTATGTGTATTTTCTATATCACTTATTGGATTGTTTATTGTAGTAGGAGGTATTATACCATCAACATTAGGTAGTCTATCATTAGTATAATGGGTGAGTATGACACACCGAGAATTCTCCTTTTACCCTTAATATTTTGAAAAATCACATACTGCTGGGGTGTCATAAAATAGATCTAGCTCATGACAAATTACCATCAATGACCCATGATTGTGGCTATAAGATGGCATGTTACAATTGGTGGAGTAAAGTGGTTATTTGTTTTCATCTTCCAACTGCTTGTAGTATCTTGCTCCTGATAAGAGCTTAGGACATTTTGCAACTAGTGGAATATCATGTGCATCTAAACTCAATATCATGTCCTACAAAATTGAATACATTGTTATTCACATTCACATGGATAAATGACATAATTCCAATTAGATAAACAAAATATAAATAAAATATGAACTTACTGGAGATGTATATGAAGAACTTGATGAACTTTGAGCAATATGGAATGAGTTGGAATTTAAAGAATTGGTCATTTGATCTTATAACATTCTCCCTGCATTTGATCCAAATCAACAATAAATACACTTCTATGGTCCTAAAATAAAATTTCAGAACCATATCATAATCTAACTTCCAATATAGTTTTGCAACCATTTTTTAAGAATAAAGTTAGTTTAAGCAGCATAAGTATACTACATAAAAAAATCGTAATTTATGTAGATGGATCCAAAAATACCAATTGAAATGACTATATAATTTTAACTTCAAACATATAATAATAGGGATTTTTAATTACTTCGGTGCACCTTAAAACTATAGCCGCGGTGGTGCATCCTACATAACAAAACACACAGAGCATCTAAAACATGTATGCACCCTTGTGAAACATCTAGAAAAATGTCCGGAGAAGATAATATCCTCTATATTTTATAACGGCTATTTAATTCCCATTTTTCAATGTAATTGACACCGATGTGCTTAGTATACATAAGAACATTGGTGTGATAATATTTATCATACGTAGTAGTGAATGATAATTTATAATTTTGATATTTTATCTATATGCCAAATCGGTGCTTTATAAAAAGTATAACGCATTGATGCACGTATAGCTTCCTTGTGCACCGATTTTCCAAAAAAAAATCTCTAAAATATATCTAAATGGTGTGTTATATGTTAGGTTGCACAAGTGCACTTTAGATACACGAGCACATCAATGCTCGAAAAATAAAAACATAAAAGCCACATTTTTTTTTTCCCATAAACTAAAAAATGAGCAAGAATATCTTTAAAAAAAAACTGATTTGATAAAGTGTTTTAAAGAAAAAATAAATAAATGTTATTTCATTGTTTTGCCAAAATTTAGAGACGGGAGCTTTGCCAGAGACACTTATTGGTGGATGAATTTGGAGTAACCATATTATTTTGAAGATAAAAATTTATAAGGTATGGCGAACCACACAAAACTTTGCATAATAGAAATTTCAAGTATATAAATTATTACTATTGATATCAAAGCATGCTTTATTTATTTCATATGAAGATTTAAAATAAATTTAGAAAAAAAAAATATTTCATAGTTGCCTTGAATGCTCGAAGCCTTTCCTTGTTGTTGCTTCATTTCATTTTATGTGGCTGCAAAATTTCACAGTAGACTTTAACTCCCTTTATTATTTCACAATTAAGAATTTTCTTTTGAGGAATTTTATATTTAATGGGTTTGTGGTTTTAAATATAATGCATTGGGTGCAATGTCACCACTTATTGCGTCATATCCAAAACATTGTTGGTCATGTTAGTTTTTTTTCCAAAAAATGTTTCCACATTTTTCAGTGCAGTCGTTTTCATATAACACGCTGATGTGTTTGTAATAAAAGCACATTGGTGAAAATTAATGCTTTGGATTATAGATATCATACCGAAAAAGATGTATATCATATGATTAATTTATTTTTCAATAATAATGTGTTCATATTTGATGCACCTGTGAGTTCATGACGTTGACACAATGGAGTGTTTTAATTCTTGTAGTGCACCGATATGGAAGACTAGTTTTTTTAGTTGGAAGTTATTTAATTTATTTTTATAATATTTTATTTAACAGACCCTCTATTTAATGGTCCAAGTTTTTACTAATAAAAAATGTGTGATAAGAGTTCAATGAGAAATAATTCCAATGAACATGATGGGAGCACATCCAAAAATGCGAAGAAGAAAATCTCTTTGTAATTTTTATATTAAATCAAATTATATGTAAGTTTAGTTAATATGTATTGGTTTACGTGTGTCATGCAAAGCCAAATAGTGAGCTATCTCAATAAGATTATTTTCAATCTAAATGTAGAATAGATTTATCGATGGAAAAGTTGCAAATGGATGAATGAGGTGAATAAAAAAGTAATCAATATTAATTTTTTCTTGAATTTTCATTAACATTGTACTTAAGGATATTTGGTAACATGTTTCAATCAATTTATTTATCATATGCTGAATGTTCTATAGGGACTAACAATAATAGAATGGAATGTATCCATAACAAAAAATGACTTATGGAAAATGTGAATGATGATGAATTGGTCCATAGCTCATTTGCAGTGGCGTTGGAAGTTAATGAAAGAGGGAAAAAAATTTCTATAACTATGATGGATAAAGGGGAAAGAAAATATAGACTTGAGTTCCACCTATAGTACATAAATCAATTGAATAATTCAAAGAATCAGGTTTATCTAAACTATGAGAGGTTTTTCCAGAGTAATGGTCAATGCAACTTGTCAAACTTATGGTAGAAAAAATGTACAACAATAAAAAATAATCATTCAAAAATTAATATTCATAATGTTTTTATAGAATATGTATGTACTACTACAAAGCATTCATTTAATGATATTAATTTTGTTATAATTAATTTTCATATTGGTATAAAAATAATTTAATGTCATTTTAAATTTTCAGGAAAATTATGAAAATCTCAAACGACAAATGAGGTGATAGACAAAATATTCTAGTAGGAATGTCCAAAAATGTGTACAAGGAGATGATCAAGGATATATACATAATTGCATCATAAGAGGATCCATCTCAATAGAAGCATCGTGATTCAAATGTATAAAATCATTGAATTTTTCTATTATGCACATATAATTAATTAATTTAGAATTAAATATTAATTATCAATTGCTTTGTTGTAGAAAAGAAAACAAAATGGAACCCATGCAACACATAAGATAGTACACTAAGGAAAAAAAGGAAAAAAAGGGTCGATAGAAAATTTTGTGAGTAGTTGTGATTTTCTTATAACAACTTAAGATTTCATATTGGTTGTGATATTTATATTTTATTTTATTTTTACACTGACCATCCTTGAATTCCTCCAAATAGGTGTTAAACATAAAAAGAAGAACCACCAGAAGAATTGATTGACATTGAGTTAAGTATGGGTTGTGAGTATATGTTGGCGTATCAAAATTTAATTATGGAATTTGTAAGTATCTTTATATTTTACTTCTCTCATTTTATAATTAATGGAACAACAAAAATATTTTATATTAAATATATGATTTGTTATGGGGTCAAAAACTTGCAAGAAACAAAGTATGGAGTGGAGCCAACATAAGATTTGTTGAGAGAAGGAATGAGATTTGGTTTTGAAAGAATGTGTATCATTCATGACTTAATTTTTTCTACGGTACATCGCTTTTCAATTTACATTCATGTATATATTATCTATTTTAATTTTCATTATTCCCACCAATGTAGATACACTCGTTACACTTTATTTTTATGTTTGTAGATGGAAGTTAAAGAGGAGGAAAACAATCAAGGAAATCAACAAAGCATCAGCCAAATAACACAAGTCATGCAAGTGGCTCAAACACTGACAATAGTTCTAGTGAGTAATGATTATCAATACATTTGGATGTTAATCCAAGCTATTGTACTATTTTAAAACAAATGTCTTTGAAAATCAAATAGTTTGTATAATTGGAGATAGTGTCCTGATTGAAAGACAAAGGGTTACTGATAAGTGTAACAATTACAATTATGTTGTTATTTTGATTATTGTGGACATGTATGTTTTCCCATTTAGTATGGAAAATGGCCTCTTATTCATATATAATAAAATAATGTTTCTTATTATGTTGCATTCTCCAATCTTGTGGTGAAATGTTACATCACTAATTAAATATATGGATGATTAAATATTACAATAGATGCAAACATTTATGATATAACAAATTAATCCAAACACCATATCCAAACGTAATAATAATAAAAATAAATTATATAAATATTGTTATAAACACATATTTCAATTTTCGATGAATAATGGAATAAAATAAAATATATATATTCCAGTGAAATGTTACTTATAATCATTGTTCAACAAAAATAAAATGATTACCAGTGCTTTTGATTGTTCTAATCGTGCCAATGCATTTGAAACACTGTAGCACCGATTCGCTTAAAACCATAAAGCATCGATGCAATGAAATACTCATTGCATGTCGCAATGCTTTTTTAATTATTATGGCCCGGTGCCCAACTGTATAGTAACCACACCATTAAATTTAAAAAATGCAGCGAAATTCAACGTCTCATACAACCTTACCAATGCACTTTCCTTCACTTCTCACACCAATGCTTTGTAATAGTTAGTAAACATCGATGATTTTTAATAGTTTGTAAGCACTAGTGCTACATTTAGTATAAATCACCAGTGCATATATTGTTATAAAGCACATATTCCATTTAAAATAATTATGTGCGTTGATGCTATATGCAATATCAATCACTAGTGCATATTTTTCTTTCAATTTGTGGTGCGCTTTGGTGCATATATTGATTTTAAAAGAACCAGTGTGTTTTAAGTTGGTTAGCACCGATGTGCTTGTGTCACTAAAGAACACTGATGAAAAAAAATCCACTAAAGCCTCTGACCGTCATTTTAATTTCTAAATTTCCATAAAAACCTTTGTTAAGACATCAGGTACCATTGTTGGAGGTTGTTGTGGATGTTTTTTAGTCAATTTTGATAAATCTTGTAACACTAAAAAACATCCACTATAACCTCCAATATAGGTATTTTCCTTGTACCGCACCCTACCTTTGATGGAAAATGCACTACTTTCTCATTGATTACTATGTAGATAGTTTAGTATGAATTCCTCACTAATTAGGTGGTTGACAATATTTTTGAAAAGGTTTTTTTTGTCTATATCGTTATCGCTCAAATTTATATGGAAAAGGATTATTACCTTCTGCATCAAATCCATTTACCTTATTTTTTGAGAGGTTTCCTGCCACTCAACCTACATAACCTGATGGACTCCCCCCTACGCCTATGATTTTTGTGCGTATGCGCATGTGTGGAAATCATTGCCCAAGAATGGTCATTCAGAGTGGCCATGTAGTTTAGTCAGTCAAGAGATTTACAAATTTTTGGATAGAGAGGACGATCCCATCCTAGAACTTGTACATCATCCATATGTAGGGATGGATTGGATAGGATGTCCTAACTTATTTTTACTAATATCATTATGTTTTGATAAACATAGTTGTGTATTTTTTATCTTATTTAATTAACATGTATTTTATTGTAATATTTTGTTTCAATTATCTTACTATCATTATCTGTTGTTTTGGATATATTGGCTCATATGATGGGGACATGCCTCCCCATGATGATGAGGATATGGATTATCTAGGTGCTCACAATGATCAATCTCTGGTATATATACCTCATCCACCATGTAGGTTAGAATGTAGAGTCTAAAATGAGGTGGAAAACCGCATATGTGGTCTGATGGCTAGATAAGGAGTGGTGCTAGTTCTTGTTCAAGACATTTTATGACTCCTAGAGATATTACATATATGGGATACCCTTCTCTGTGACATGATGAAACTAATACATCATGTTTTCAGTTCCCTCAACCTCGTCCATAGGTTGAGGGATTACACTAGTTTTTCTTCAATTGGATCATCTACTAAGGATGATGCTAGTGGAAAACATGATTCTCCACCATTTTTCCATTCAATGGAGTGACCATAATCCCTTCCTCCTACTCCTCCTCAAGTCTTGAATTGATGTGTCATGGATAGCATCATCAACCGATCCACCACCTTCTCCTCTTGATCCACTTGTGTCACTAGAATGATCAATCCAACACCTCCTCCTCCTTATCCACACGTGTCACCAACAACACCATTGATTGACCCCCACCACCTCCTCTTGATCCACATGTGTCACCAACATCATCATCAGTCGATCCACCACCATCTTCTCCTCCTCTTGATGGAGAGATATTATATATGACATGGAGAGATATGCCTAGCTAGAAATATTGGTACTTGACATGTATATTTTACTAGCTATATATACAGGTTTATCAAATTTTGATGAGATGTGTATGTGATATACATATACATATACATATACGCATACATATACACATACATATACATATACATATATACATATATACATATATATACATACATGTATATATATGTATGTATATATAAGCACACACACACTCATCCATGTATATACATACATGTTCGCTACAACAAAAAAATGGTAGGACCTCCCATAGGAAGAACAGGAAACCTTAAAGCCAAAATTTTCACAAATTATCCTACCTCTAAATGAGACCAAGATTTAAAATAACTTCTAAGAGTTATCTATAGCATCTAGAAACAAAGTATGAAATATAAACGGAATTCCATAACTTGAGAGCTAAAGACTAATAGTCCACTAGGAAAACTATAAAAACAAAATGCAAAAAGAGAGGGATTAAACCTACTTATCATCAGAAGCAAATGGGATATTAGTTGGGGAGATTGGGTTTTTCCCTAACTGAGGCATTCCCTAGAACCAATTCCCAAATTCTCTACAACCAATAGTCTCCCTTTTTGGCTCGATGACCTCCTTTTCCAGTTTGTCAAGGACCTCTTGCAGCTCATATTGTTGCAGTAGAATTTCATTTTGAGATCCCCCCCTTACAATCAAATCCTTTCCAACAATAATTGTGTTCACCCATAATGCATCAATAGTTTTTTTATATACCCAGGCCTGCAAGTAGGCATTTCTTGGGTTTATAACCATGAGTTGAATTCATCCTACATTGCCTTATCATATATGAGCTCGTGCTAAAATTGAGCATCTATGTTTTCTTCAGCTCAATTTTTATATATGGGCTCTAGGATGCAATCCTTGAATACCCCAACCGAGTGGAAAGCACACTTCATACTCCTTGTTTTCGGTGGAGTCGGAATCCCTGCTTCCTCAACCCTATGTTTATCTCTTCCTTTTTACATCATCTTAGAGTCTTGCATCAAAATACCAAATTAGACTGCCACACAAAGAGGGAGACCACTCCAGGAATCAACTATAGAATGAATCCTAGTGTTGCTAACATATATCAACCCTCCATGCACAGGAAATCATCCCAATCTTGGAAAATGTAAACTCCCATTACGTAAAGTGACACATGTTATATAGTTAAGGAATCCAGAGCCTTATCCATTATTCTCCCATAACCCTCTATCGTAGAAAGTAGTACGATGGAGTTACCGCCTTTCAACCTTGTTATTTCCATTAGTTCAAGTGATGAATGACAATGACTATAATTGATTGTTACTACAATTATATATTGGTTGCATTTTGATTATTTTGGATATTTACGTTTTCCCTTCTTGTATGATGATGTATTTATTACTTACATATAATAAAATGGGTTTTTTACTTTATTGCATTGTCCAATTTTGTAAACTATTGCATTCCTAATTAAATTGTATATGGATTATTTACATTATTACAAATAATAAAAACCTAGTCCATTGGAAAACACATTAATCAAATCATTGTATGATATAATGAAATCAAAATATTGAACTAAGGCATAACCCATTGAATAATGGCACTATGACATAGTTGTTTGTGGTGGTGTATTTTTTACTAAGGGCTTAGGTTCCTATTTCTAGTTGGATCTCTATATGTTGGAGTGGCAAGTTATCAAGTGGTATTTATATCCTTTGACATCATGGACAACCTCATAGACTACGAAGAGAATCAGATACATCCCTCAGTGATTTTTCCTACTGATGAAGAAGTACGTATGATTTGGAAACATGATAAGATAAAGGAAGTTGGTACAAGTATTAACTTCGGCCAATCCAGAGTCTCTCAAAATTCCTACTTATGCTCTCCATGTGAGTGCTTGAAATATAATTCTCATGTTTCCAAGGATTCCTTCCCAACTCAATTTTTTGTTTTCATCGCTAAAGAAGGTAAAGGGTCTTAGATGATAAAGCATGTGATCCTAGTATAAGTTTGAAAGGGGAGAAGAAGAGATGCATCAAACCTAAAAATGAGAAGGTAAAGCTAGTTATTGGCTTAGATGTCAAGATGGATGAAATCCCTACAGTTAAGGATGCATCTTTGGTTTTTATTTTTGTGTAAAATTTGTGACCCCCTCATCTTTGTGTAACAAGTGTGAAGTATATCATGTAATTCCATATTTTTCATATGTGGGTAGATAGATTTCACATTCAAGATGAAGGAATATGCATCTTTGATTGTTATAATGGATTAGAAGTGGGGGCACTTTGGTCTATGTTTAAAACATTGGGATGTTGGTTTTGACCCCAAGTAGGAACCAACTTTTATCCATGAATTATGGGCTATTCTATAGAAGATTCCTTCATTTTTATGGAAAAATGTGATCCTAGAAAAATAAGGGAACTTGATTGGATGATTTGTCTATTTGGAAGATAGTTGATACTTTAAGGAATATTGTTGATGTGATTGGTTAATGGTTGAATTGAATCCTAGAGAAGATTTAGTGGTTGATATTGAAATAGTATTGGAAATTATTCCTTTAACCAACCAGTCGATTAATGGATCCTTCCTTTTTATGTTTTTCTTGTCATGAAGTGGGGAATCTAGTGGCCCACTATCCTAATCTCATATATCCTATAGCTACAAGAAAAAAATTATGGGTTAAAAAGAACAAAATGAAAGTTATAGTGGAAGACTTAAAAGAAATGATGGACAAGTGACAGGCACCTGGAATAATCAAAGAGATTTAGTGGTTGATATTGAAATAGTATTGGAAATCATTCCTTTAAACAACCAGTCGATTAATGGATCCTTCCTTTTTCTTATGTTATTCTTGTCATGAAGTGGGGAATCTAGCGGCCCACTATCCTAATCTCATATATCCTATAGCTACAAGAAAAAAATTATGGGTTAAAAAGAACAAAATGAAAGTCATAGTGGAAGACTTGAAAGAAATGATGGACACGTGACATGCACCTGGAATAATCGAAGAGATAACTAGTCAAGTTCAAGCTATTCTAATAGCACCGATGGTTCTTTATTTGCTTGCTATAGGTATGTTGTATTCTTACCTTAATCTCTCTCTCAAAAAAGAGATTTTGATGGGGAGGGGTGCTTCTCCTTCAAAACAAAGTATCTATCAGAAATATGTAACTTTGGTAGATACCCTTCAAGGAAAATATGTTGACTTAGTTTCAACTTTGAATCTAGAAGTTCCTTCGGTTGAACCCTCCTTTAATGAAGAAGTAAAGGTTTTAAAAGACAACTTGGTGGATGTTGTCTCTTCTGGTTCTTTTTCAAGCTCCAACAGACTGCAATATGATCATAAGGAGGGATATAATTAGTTTAATATAGGCTATGAATTAATATCAAAAGCTAAATTAAAGGAAACAAGAGTGGAGGTAGGTCTTTCCATTGATAAATTGTTCTGTAGTGAAGTAGGTAGACCTTCTCTCCTATGTTTATCCCATAATTTATCCCAAGAAGAAGTTTGTACAGGGAAACACGCCACCATAGATAGGGTCCTTAGAGTAGGGAAAGATCAGAGAAAAGTGCCCCAATAATAATTTTATCTTTTAATGTAAGAGGGTTATGTGGTGCCCATGATTGGTTATTCCTCGAAAGGTTGTTTCATGTGATCAAAGTAGATTTTATATCAATCCAATAAACCATGTGTTCTGGTAAGAAAATTGTGTAATTTGTTTATTCTTTTTTTATGGATTGGTCTTTTGATGTGGTGGATGCAATTGGGTAGTTTGGAGGCCTAGTTATGGTATGGAAATCAAAATTATTAAGGACTATCTTTGATTCTTCCCTTGACTGTATTAGTGTGAATTGGAATTCAAGTAAGCTAAATTGTTTTTAAAAATACATAATGTCTATGGGCCTTATTACGAAAGGAAAAATTTGTGGGAGAAGCTTTCTACCTTTGGACTTTTAAGGGGTTCCAATATTGTGTTTGGAGGTGATTTAAATGTTATTGTTTCTCTAAGAGAAGTCTGGGGAGGGGCATTCAGACGATATTATTTGGGATATATTGTCATTCATTCCTTTGAGAGAAATCACCTTGTGGATCTCAAACCTGTTAAATTAGCTCCTACTTAGAGAAATTTAAGAAAATGAAGTGATGCAATTTCGAAGCATTTGGATAGATTTCTATTGTCAGAATCTTTGGTAAAAGAGAATATCTATTTTAAATATTGATTTGGTTTGTGATGTGTTTCAGATCATCTATTGATTGTTCTTCATATGGATAAGGGGCAGAAAATATAAAGGACAACTCCTTTAAATTTAATAATGGATGGTTCTTGGACGAACAATTTGTAAACCTAGTCAAATCAAATTGGAGTCACCTTTCTTCTTTGGGAAAAACCTTGGAAATGATTCAATTTGAGGAAAATATGAAAAAAAACAAGTAATGAAGACTTGGGAAAGGGGGTATAATAAAATATTGACAAAATAACTGCTTTCTATGGAACAATAGATTAACGAACGTTATATTTTGAAGTAGATATTTTAACTCTCAAAAAAATGGAAGAAAGGAAAAAACCTCTACTAGAAATAGAGGATCTTAAGTGGAGATTGAAAATAAGAGATATTTGGATTAAGGAGGGTGATGATAATACAATATTTTTTCAAAATTACTCTAATCATATAAGATATACCAATACCATATAGGAAATGTGTGCTCTACATGGAGGATTAGTGAACTCCTTCGAAGAGAATGCGATGGCAAGAAAATATTTCTTTATCAACCTTTACAAAGACCTCGATAGTGGAGAAATTGGTGAGAACTTGCAAGTTATAAGATTAATAATGGTATTTTTAAATATAGAGATGAATGATCCTTTGGTGGCAAATATCACAAATGAGGAAATCCTTTCAACACTATATATGATCAAGAATGGGGAAATTCCTAGTCCAAATGGACTTTCATTAGAGTTTAACTTAGGGTTATATGATATGTTAAAAGATGATTTGTTGAAAGTTGTTCAAGAATATAAGTGGACGGGGAAATTTTATGGAGCCTTGAATTCAACTTTCATGTCTCTATTCCTTAAAAAAATGAACTATTGTCCTTTGAATATTTTGGGTTGTTTTTTCTTTGTAATGTAATTTGCAAATTTATTTAAAAAAATATTTCTAATAGATTGAAGCCAATTTTTATCAAGGATCATTTTAAAGGAGCAGTACAATTTTTTTTAGAATAGATAGGTCCATGATGTTGTTTTTATTTTGCAAGAAGGAATTCACTCTATTGTTACATTAAATATCTAAACTTAAGTGTTTAAAGTGGATTTGGCTGAGGCATTTGACAAAGTTAATTGTGTTAGAAAACAGGATCGTAGAGCAATAACAGATATAAAGTTAAAGCAATAAACAAGATGCAAAACACATTAAAACATTACAGAGAGACACATATATAATGTGGTTCACCCAAATGATGGGCTATGTCCACAAAGAAATTGCCATTCCTTTTATTACATTCCAGAAAGATGAAGGGATACACCCTACAACAAAACTGCTACACTTCCTCTTCACGCTCTCACAGTCTCTCTTCCAATACAATACAATACCATACTCAGTCGTTTTACAATGCTTTCTTTTATAGGGGAAATACAATGGGAAAATTCTAGGGTTAACCCAATACCATGGGTCCGCAATACTGTTGGCCAACACACATCCCAAAAAAATTTCTCGGGGGCTCCGCCCCGGAACCCCAAGGCAAGGGGAATGAGTGTACATGACTCTTGAGTTACAATCACAACTTAATAATATCTCTGGATCTGGAATATTAGACTCCACAACCAACAAATTGGATGTTTTTGTTCTTTTTTATGATCTGGATGGGAGTTGATCTCTCCTTTATTAAATGGGATATGGGGTATCTAAAATAAACTTGTTTTCTGGTTCTCATTAATGGATCAACCTAATATTCCTCAATTCCTTGAGATATTTAAGGTGAGGGTGTCCCTTGTAACTTGTTTTGTTCCTATTGGTGGTTGAAGATTAAGTGCAATTACGAAGGAGGCTCTCAATACCATAGCTTTAATGGGGTCAATGTATTAAAGTTAGTAACCCTCCCTAATTTGTTGTATTTGGATTATGTGTTGTTATTCAAGTTAGGAAGCATTCAAGAATTTGACAAACTCAAGGATATTTTGGTTTTTTATGGGAAGGCTATGAGAATGGAATTAAACCTACAAAATTCTTGTTTTTATCTCCACAAAATTTAGGAGGATGTGGTAACCTATGTAAGGGATGTCCTTCGTTTTCCAGGGAAGAATGTGGTAAAAGGTTTTAAATATCTTGGGTTTATCCTAAAACCTAACCAGTATAGAATTGCATGTTGTATTTGGATCTGAAAAATGGTTGAATCTTTGATAGGAGTTTGGGTGAACAAATTTCTTTTGTGAGGTGGTAGGTTAATTCTAATTCAAGCAGTGTTGGAGAGAATACTTGTGTATTTTCCATCCATGTCAAAAATTCCAAATTTTATACTAGTAAGAATCCCAAAAAAAAGTTTTAGCTTCTTATATTCTAGTATAAAATTGAAGGGATTTTGTTAGTGAATTCGTCAAGGTTAGATCACTCAAAGAAGCTTGGAGGTTGGGGCCTAAAAGGCCTCCCAATCTTTAGAAAATTTTTGGATGGTAAGAATTAATGGTAAATTCTTTTTAATGAATCTATTTGGGAAAATGTTTGAATTATAAATATTTAAAGGATATATCTATTGTGGATTGGTTCCATTTGGAGTGAAAGTAAGAATGTTTAATTCTATAGTTTGGAAGGATTTTTCGTTAATTGGGAATTGGATTGTTTGGAATATTGGGGATGGGAAAATTATGAGATTTGGTATATATCTTTAGATAGGTGAATATTGTAGGTACACTCTACTATATGAGCTTATTGATCTCCTTCATTACCATGGCATTTTCACCTTAAGGATGCATCTGTTATTGTTACTATGGTGGCCTGAAGTAGATTAAAACGACAAATATAAGACTAAAGTATAATTTGTAGGTGATTTGGTAGGCTTATTTGCATTCATTAAATATTCAATTCATTTTGATCTAAGACTACCTAGATGCATTAGTTTGGTCCAAAAATCCAACATTGGGTACTTTCACTTGAAATCTTGGTTACGTTGTTGCTTTGGAAGATGGTTGGCAAGAAACTAAATTGTGGTGGTGGTCCTTATTGTGGAAGTTGATGAATCCTCTTCAGAGAAAGTTTGTTCTTTGGTTAGCCCTAAGAAAAAAATTGTTTTCTTTGGACAACAACATTAAAAGAGGATGGATAGGGTCAATCCATTGTGTTCTCTACAAATCTAAGGAAGAATCTACTAGTCATATTATGGTGAGTTCTGAGTATGTGAGATACATATGGGAATTGGTATCAAAACATTTTAATACAAAATCTCATTGTAACTCTTCTTCCTTAGAGAAATGCATTGAAGAACAGTGGCTTAGTGTGCCTGTTTTGGATTTTAAAGCATTTCCAAGATTTTTCATTTATGGATTATACTGGGAAAGGAGCACAACCTTATTTAAGGATCATCTGTGCCTCAAGAAATTATAAGGCATTTAATCTCATCCCAAACATTGGAATTTAAAATGATTGCAAAAGCATAAAATCCATGGGAGTTAAAGTACCCAGAAATCGACTTTGATATTCCTTGGGGATTCTTTGATAGAACTAGTCAAGTTCATCTAGTGATGGGGGGAATGGGTGAAATTATGTTCTACAAATCCCATTTAGTCTCAAAGATTAAATATGCAGTTAGGAGAGATAGTAATAACAAAGCAGAGATTACAACATTCTAGTTGTTATCGCATGCAACAAGATTGAAGGGGTCCTCTTGTATTCATGTAATGGGGGATTCTAAAGTGGTTATTGATTGGGAGATAAATCATTTAGGGTCTCATAATATTGGTTTATATGGTCTACAACAACTAATCTATGATATTATAAATGAATTTGAGTAGATAAGTTTCTCCCATGTTTACAGAGAATTTAATATGGAAGCATATGAGATTTTAAAGCAATGTTTACTTCTTCATCCTAATCTTATGATGGATGAACCTTTTTTTTTCAAATGGCGAGCCTTCGGATCTTACAAAATTTATCTTTCCTCATGCTTAATTTCCTTCGAGAAACTTGAGGATGTATATTTAAATTTCATTTTTTGGATTAGGTAATGTGGAGGGAATTGTATGTTTAAAACATTGAAAGGTAGTCCTCAGCTTCTTGATGCAAAAATGACAAGGATGGATACTATGTTTCTTTATATTTTAGAGGGAGGAAGCTTGAATCTCTTTTATTACAGGGGTTTTTGTATAGTAGTGGAAACACTTGATGAATATTTATACTTGAAATAGTTTTTTCCTTTAAACAAAATGAAAACATTATATGAAAAGGCAATAATTAAAAAAAACAAAAAAATACTATATTACATATTGGTGCATCGTATTATTTTGAAGTCAATATATAATGCATGCCGTAAAAATACAATAACCAGTGTGTTTTATTAATTACACACACCAATACATTTTTATGATGTATAAACATTGGTGCTTATTAATTTAAAATAAGCATCGATGCTAACAATTATTCAAAAGCACCATTGATTTAACCAACAATGTACAATTATATATTTTTAATAAAATACAACTAAAATCCGAGACACCAAGAATCCGTTGAAGGAATTGATCTAAAATCATATCATAGGTTGACACGTGGGACTAGTTGTAAGTCCAATGGAAGAAACCCGATGGTTCATCGAGAATGACATATCTGAGTTGGTGTATGAAATATTCTCCTTCTATAATAGCAAAACTACTCCTACTTCAATAAATCTCTCTGGACCTAATAAAGGCTTTGAGCAACCTACTTTTGCACCAGATTCATGGTATGAATGCATATGTGTTTGAGTAGCATGTCAAGGATGAAGATTTCATGTATGTGAATTCTTATATCTCATGTATTCTTTCTTATGGAATGGTAAATTAAGGCTTCCTTGATGTTCACATGTGAATGTCAGAGCTTCCTTTGTTTTGCAATTAATCAAGATTGCATTTACATATGTTTATAACGACTGAATTCTTAATTTCTTAGTACATTTCTGCAGCCAAGAATGTGTAAGATTTCTCTAAAGACACCTTGCAAAATTCATATGTTTAGTTGTTTCCCTATCCATCATACATTTTAAGAAAGTACTAAACATACACTCTTAAATGCCTCAGGAGCAAACTCCATGTTAATAAATCTGTCCAAAGTTCTCTATGTCTTCACATTTTGAAACATAAAGAATTTACACTCTGTTAAAACATTAAACTCTAAATATTTAAAAATTGATCCAATCATTCCCTAGAATAGTTCCATTGAACCTTGGAACATATCGTGGGATAATATGAAAAACGACACTATTGCTAGGGAGCAGAGAAATCAAAGTTATTTGTTCCTGGGCATGACAAGATCAAGATTTGATTCTGCCATAGTGAATGGGATTCATATAGTAAGTTGATCAGTTCACTTGGTGACTTCTGTGATTCTGATTTAGTGACTTCATTGATTCCAATATGGAATACACTAGAGCTAACCCTATGCCTAAGAATATACAAGTTCTTATTGATCCTTAAATGATAGCGACTCTATGGAATACTCAGGAGAAAAAATATTCATCAAGCATAGGTTCTCCTCAGTATAATTCCAAATCTCTTGTATATCTACAATTTCAAGTTTCAACTTATAGATATGAAAATTCTAAAGGTAAATATCTGGCTAAAAAATATGCAAATCCTCCTTTAGTTGAATTAGAAAATCATTCTCTCGTATTCCCTTAGGGATATCGATCTACTTTTAATCATATCCTTGGGATTCGCCGCATTCCCATATATCCTCAAGAAAAGAACCTCATTCACAACATTTAATAGCAGGACTTGGAGGAGGAGGGCCAATATTCCACCTCCACCACTAATCAACCCTTGGGTGGCCACCTGGCATGGTCCATTGAACTTACCTAAAAATTTGGATGAATCATAGACAATTACTTGAAATTGGTTCCAAAATTTGACGGTGAAAGGGTCGCCTTAGTTGAAGAACATAACGGTTGTGTTTAAATACTTCACTAACAATTTGTTCATCAAACATGATGATGTATACCTAAGAATCGTCATACAAACCCTAGAGGAAGATGTAAGAAATTGGTTTAGAGATTTACCAACAGCATCCATTAGTTCTTGGTTAGTTCTAGAGGGAACTTTTGTGAGACAATGGGGGTGAAAGAGAGACCACTTGTACTACCTGACAGAGTTTGCTTCCCTAATAAAGAGAAATGTAAAAAATGTGGTTGAGTTTAACAAAATATTAAACAATCTGTACAACAAAATCCACCTATACATCAATCCTTCCAAAGAAACATCAAAGATTACATTTGTTAGATATTTTGAACCAGAATTTTCCATGATGATGAGAGAAAGAAGGTCAGCGACCCTATTCATCATGCAAGATGATGCAATATACATTGAGGGAAACATGACCGCACTAGGAAAATTAAAATTTAGTCTTGGGGTAAATCAAAGAGAGAAAGGAAAGAAAATAATGAGGTTGGGACATCAAGCAAAAGTTAAGATTCAAAATAATTTAAAATTCAAGAGATGTTAAAGATAATTAAGATCATCTCAAATAAAGTGACCAAGATGGATTTGGAAGGGATTAATGAAAATAGATCCACTTGTTGGCTCACTTCAACTAACCCAGTTTCAACCTTCAGCCCTACCAACAAAACCCAAGGCATTGGCTCGACAATGCATAACCCCGTCGGAAACACCTACGACGCAAGTGAAGTCTCACCCAAGATACCTATAGGGACTGCATGAACCAGGATTCTGTAGTGATAGAAGGGGATCTCTCCATGGAAAAACTCAAAAAACTACCTAATAATGCAAATATGTGAACAATCATCAATAGATAAAAACATTACATAAAAACATACATATCTAAATCACATCTACCACATTCTCATTACTATTATTCCATTTCATCATAAGCATTATTAGTCGCGGGAAAATCACAAAGCTTCAGACATAAAATAAGCATACACCATTGACACAAAGGTTTTAACATGGAAACCCAAATGGGAAAAAACACAAAAGCGCTCTTCATCTGACATAAGTCATGTCTTGAACGCTTTTGGTCTGCATGCACAACCTGCATACATCTCTCCAAATCAACTTACATTAGATCAATGCATACAACTTTTGGATCAACATTACATACACTCCGTGACTCTTATTCTTCATTTGCACTACAACATACAAAATTATAGATGCTCTCAAAACTTACTCTCGACCGATTCTTACCCAAAATCTGACCAACTAAACCAAATTATGACTACCATTCACCGAGATCAGCCTACTCAAAAATCCCCATTACATTTTTATAGGCTCTATCAGCCAATTTTACATCCTGCGTCCACTACTCATAAGTGGGAAAATTTTCTAACTAACTCACCCGTTATGTTTAATGTTTCCCCCAAAACTAGCCAAAATTTTGTATTTGACCCATTCTTTCTTCGCTGCATTGCAACCTTGTTCACACTTCGACTAGATTCCTGAAAACTTTCAGACCATACTCTACACACTTCCCTAGGGACAACACCACTCAAGAGGTACCTCCAATAAATCAAAATCAAAATCAAAACCAATATAGGATGCCAATCAACCCGTAGATCATGCATATCAGGAATTAAGATCAACCTATCCATACTACTATCATAGAAAATAACAGTGAGAATAATAATTTTCTAATGTCTCTTGTGAAGACGAATATAAAGAAGTAGAGGAAGAGATGAACTAGTTGCAAGATGAATCTAATACCATTCGCATAACATAGGAATATTATGAGAGATCCTTACACTCCAATGTATGGTGTTATGAACAAGGACCATTAAAGGGTGAACATGAAATGTCACCAAACCAATATAGGCTAATTCCTAACACTTTTTAGGATAAAAAATGAAAATGAAATATGATCTTAGGCCAAGACCTTGAGCTGAAAACTAGAAAAACCAAGCCCCTACTAAAAGAACTTGTAAACCATCAAAAGAATAAAATTCTTGAACCTTCTGTTATGGATAAAAAAATTGGCATGTCAAAGAACTCTTGTGAATTTGTTGCACTTCCCGCTGCAAAAAAAATGAGAATCCTCAACCTAAAAGGATTGAGAATAAAAAAATAGACCAAGATAATTTTGTTGTCCCTTTCAATATTGAGCATGAATTAGGAAAAATCAAAATTCATGTTTCCTTGATTGAGTTGGCCAATATCTGCACATACCCGAAGGAAATTCAGAAAATGATACATGGAACATTTTTAGCCATTCAACATGATACACTCGACATCTTTGATGAGTATCCCATAGTCCAATTTGGTCCCATCTTGATGAAAACCATGAATCTATTATACCTTTCTATGTAAAATAGAGTATACATGATAAAATACTGCATAATTGCATGTTATATTCAAGAGCATCTCATAATATGATGGCTAAGGTTATAATGGAGTAATTGAGGTTGGAGATAACAAGGACCTATCATGAATTGTATATTTTTTACTCAAGAAGATTTAAATGTGCGGTAATGATGAAAGATATGGTGGTCACATTAACCTAGTTGCCTATGAAGAGTATCATTATGGATGTGGTAGTGGTAGATGTTCCTGCTAGGTATGGAATTATTTTTTCAAGAATCTAGGATAAGAAGCTATGGCCCAAGAACTTTGCAAATGGATATGAAGTTTTCAATAGTACCTATATTTGTAGGATAGAGAAGAAGGTTGTGCAAAGAAGATAATCTTGCATATGTGATAAGTGACCAAAAATACCTAAGATTTTTCATGTGTATTCTATAGAAGAAGAAACAGGATGCTGCAACTTTTCAGTTAGTGACAAGTATGAAGTATACCAAAAAATATAGTCTACATCTTGAAATGGTTTGGTAGATACAAAATAGGTTTGGAAGTTATTTTTTATGGAGATTCATCGGGGGAATAAGTAGGATCAAGGATTTTCCAAATTCCTCCGAAGGGTGAATAGATTTACTTGGCGTACAAGATGTAATTTGAAGACACATATAATGTAGAGAATATGAGACATTGATCTTGGATCTGGAGGTTGATGGGAAAATGGGGATTACAAATATTTTGTGTTTGGAGATTTAGAGCTGGTGGTACAGCAATTCAAAAAAAACTATGAGACCAAGCATCCTAGAATGAGGGCCTATAGAAATCAAGAGTAGGACAAAATAGATAACTATTTCCATGCTTTCAACATTACTATTGTTCCAAGAGAATTAAAAAATAGTGAGACACAATATATAATTATTTCCATGCTTTTAACATTACTATTGTTCCAAGAGAATTAAATCAGCAAGATGACTCTCTATCTTTGGTTGCAAGCACTTTTAGACCTCCTAAAAAAGTGCAGCTTAGATATAAAGTAGAGATGGGACATAGACCCTCAATTCCTGATGATATAAAATAATGGAAGGTGTTTGAAGACGATCAATAAATCAAAAGAATCTAAAAAATGGTGGGTGAATTTTTTTCTTCATATATAAATCAAGATACAAACGAGGAGGAGAGATTGCAAGAAGAGGGAAAATAAGTTCTGGAGCTCACCAAGTGCATTTCTAATGGTAAGATCCTCTAGTTGAAGACGAATTTTATACCCAAGGGGTTGGTACCTCTAGAAAAATTGTTTTCCAAAAATAATATACTGGTTAATACCACTATCCACCCAAAGGATAAAGATGTATTGGAGAAGTTGAACATAGGTACTCAACGAGATCCAAAATACATCAACTTATCTAAATTCTTGACTACAAATCTCAAGCAAAGATACCTTAAGTTGTTCAAATAATACAAATATGTATTTTCCTCGAGGTATCTGGACCTCAAGACTTATGACACTACTATCATACAACATAGAATACCTCTGAAACTGATATTCAATCCCTTCAAGCATATATCAAGATAAGAAAATCCCATTCTATTACCTGTAATAGAAAATGAAGTAAGAAAGCTACTAGATTCTAATATAAAAATCCCATTGAGGCACTTAGAGTGGGTAACCAACCTGGTTCCTACCAGGAAAAAGAGTTGTGAAATTAGACTATGTGTTGACTTCAAAAATATGACTAAATTCGCCTTAAAGGATAACTGCCCCCTCCCCAAGATGGACCATCTTTTGTAGAAAGTGGTGGGATCCATCAGGATTTCCATGATGGACAGTATTTCAAGGTACAATCAAGTATCCATGCACAAGGATGACGGGGAGAATACATCCTTCACAACAGCTTGGGGTACATTTATCCATGATAATATGTTCTTCGGGTTGATGAATGCAAGAGCCACCTTTCAAAGGGAAATAAACATAGCCTTTGTAGGTGAAAAAAGGAAAAAATCATAGTCATCTGTTTAGATGAAATTGTCTTCTCAAAATATTATGATGATCATTTGGATCACTTCAAACAAACTTTCAACAAGTGTAGAAAGGTTGGACTATCCCTACAAATAAGTCCCATTTTTTCATGAAGGAGGGAAAACTGCTAGGCCAATTTGTTTCCAATGAGGGAGTTAAGACCGATCTATAAAGGGTGGAATACATAAAGATAATAGAACTACCCATAAATAAGAAAGAACCCATGTCATTCCTTGGTAAATAAACTTTCTAATAATGTTCATCCCAAACTTTTTAGAGATTGTGAAGAAGAGGAAAACTGATTTCCAAAATCCAAGAGTATGACATGGAAATCAAACCCAACAAGTTGATCAAGGGCCAAGGGTTGTCCAAATTACTAGCATAATCCATATATGAAACATTGGACCTGAATTTAGTCACTAAAATAATAGAAGAGGAAGGAACAAATCCTAATGACCATAAGGAAATCCATATGAAGGTTAATCCTAAGTTTTATGATTCCATGTGATATAGAGACATAGTGTTTTGCTGTGAAAAACCTCCTGCAATAAACAATGAGAAATCACGATATAACAGAAATAATGGAGCACATAAGAGATTTTATTAATCGCAGGACACTTTGAGGGGGAAACCTCCTTTTAGAAATATCAATACAAAATAGCTCTTCGATGCCTTCATTAGCCTCAAAACATACTTATATACTAAGTCTGATACAACCAACTATTACTCCCCATGAATGTGGGATAATGCAACATATTAACTGGATGAATTAACAACTATTACTTACTCCCCATGAATGTAGGATAATACAACATACTAATGGTACGACTTACAAAGCATATGTGTTCGACAAAATTTACTAACAAAATAAAGAGGAGGGTTGACACGGGTTCTTAACATCCCCTCCCTCTTAGAAAATATTTGTCCTCAAAGCTTTAGATGTGGAAAATGCTGTTGAATCTGAAGGACTGGTTCCAATGTAGAAACCTCTGGTTGCATGTCATGCCACTAAATTAAGACCTCTATGATGGACCTAGAGCGAAGCTGACGAGTGCGCTTATTGAGGATGGCCTCTAGTTCCAAAATTATGGCTCCTTCCTTATCCAGTTTCGGTAAAATAGTTTGTGCTCTGATGTTGGTGCCAATCACTTTATTGAGACAAGAGACATGAAATACTGGGTGAATGGGAGAAGAAGGAGGAAGTTCCAATTTATAAGTAACATATCCAATCTTCTGAAGAACCTTATAGGGCCTGTTATCACTCCAGGAAACTACCTAGGGTTATAATCTAGGTATGCCTGGTAACTTAAGAAATTATGTTTTTGTGTTTTTGTAAAGGTGGATCAATGGGACAACTCAATCCGAGTATGGCATTCAGACATTCAGAATGGTAAACAAATAAAACAGTGCTCTCAAGAGTTGATTAATCAGCAGATAACTTTAAAGATGGATGAAGAAAAGAATGTAACTAAACCAGTACAGAGTAGGGTTCAAGAGACATCCAAGAAACTAATATCAGGAAATGAGCTAAACAATGGAAAAGCAACCATTCAAAGCTAGACAACACAGATAATAGTGAAAAGGAATATGGAAAGCTGACATCAAAACTGAAAGAAACCTGTGATCTGTATTAGCATAAAGAAGATTGAGTACAATAGCAGATTACTCTATCCAAAATCGAACCTCTGGCTCATCCTCAGTACTTAGGCTTTATAGCCTTTACAAAATATTCTACAGATCCTAAAAACATGGATCTGTTGAGTTAACTAAAACACTAACTGGACAGCAAATGCAAAAAGATAGGGACTGATCCCTAAAATCAAGGAAATGACAATGAGTTGGTCTTCTTTCTAGTGCTCGATGGTTGATGAAGTGAAGTTAGCCTCCCAAGGCTCAGTGGAATTTGATTGGAACATAACAGAAACACTCTTGATCATGTGGCACTTGAACTTAGAGTTGTTTCCTCAAAAATATGCTTAAAATTAGCAAAAACGCCCACTTGACTTAGATCTCGTTTAAAATCCCTTTGGATACTGATAGGACAATTCATAATCCATTTGTTTTGATCGGCCTCTTGCCATTTCATCTAACACATCCAATATCTAGGCGAAAATTAAAGGAAACTGTGAAAACAGGCTTTCGGCAGCTAACTCTTCTGCCGATTTCATGCCTTAGCTGCCAAAAGTCATCCCTTTCGGCAGCTAATGAGCTCTGTGAGGCTCGCCTAAGCTGCCGAAAGCTGAAAACTGTCCACCATTTTCACTTTTCAACCTTCTTAACCATCAAATACATCAAGATAAACTCTTAAACCTGATGCATTTAATTATTATACATCATTAGAAACCAACCTTGAGAGATTTGGTTGAGAAAAATTCAAATTTGGGCAAAAACACTAGCTGCTGCCCTGTAACAGGTTTGCTCAGGAATTTCTGACACGTGATCTTTTGGGGAAATTTTGGCTGACTTCCCGAGCTCTAAAAACAAATATGAAAGCACCAGTGGATAGCTTATGATCTGTAGATGTCAATCGACTATTAGAACATGCAAAACGGACATTCCACGGCTGAGAAAATTCATTTTTCCCAAAGGCAATTTTTTCTGGAAATTCTACAGGTTTCGGCAGTTAAGCCTTCTATCTGTTTCGTGCTTTAGCTGCCGAAAACGACCTGTTTCGGCAGTTAACTAACTTTTCACAGACAAGCTTAGCTGCCGAAAGCTGAGATTTTGAATTTTGAAGATTAAAACTTGGATGAATGAAATTTTCAACTATATACTTCAAAACAAGACCTCTTAATGGACTCTAAAAAATTTAGAAGAAATTTTTTTGACTCGATCCTATCACCTAAAATAATGAAAATTTGACTGGGTTATTTTAGGAGATAACAGGGCCCATAGAAATTTTGAGTCAGCTTCTGATTCCCTTTGAGTTTCAGGGAGGATTATTTGTAAGGCTGCAGACGAAGAAAAACCATATCACCGACTTGAAAGGTGCACTCATAACAGTGTTGATCAGCCTATTGTTTCATGTTATTTCTTTCCATGTGAACATTGTCCTGCAGAATGGGAAGAATTTGATCGTGGTTTCGAAGAACCATGTCAACTGCCTAAAGTGGTGAATTGTTGGGGGTGTATGGAAGGATCACTAGCGGTTCCTAACCATATAATGCTTCATATGGAGTAATTTTAGATGCCATATGGTAAGAAGTATTGTACCACCATTCAGCGAGAGGGAGCCACTTTTACCACTGATGTTGTTGTTCAGAGCTGAAGCAACGAAAATAAGTTTCCAAACATTTGTTGATGACTTCAGTTTGACCATCTATTTGTGGGTGATATCTTGAACTCATATTCAGTTTGGTGCCAGTGAGGTGAAAGAGTTCTGTCCAAAAATGAATTTTGAAAGTTGCGTCACAGTTTGAGGCAATGGAAGAAGGGATTCCATGAAGATGGAATATCTGGTCCATGAAAATTGGTGCGACTGAGGAGGCAGTATATGGATGGTTGAGAGAAAATAAATGACTATATTTGGATAGTTGGTCAACCACAACCAAGATTACAGTCTTCCCTCTAGATTTAGGGAGCCCTTCAATGAAATCCATTCAAATATCTATCCAAATACTTGTAGGGATGGGAAAGGGTTCGAGAAAGCAAGGCATGAGTGTAGTTTCACCCTTGTGGCACTGGCAGGTATCACATTCGGCAACCATCTGTTGAATTTTTTGTTTCATTCCCTTCCAAAAGAACGTATGTCATGCCTACTCATACATTTTGAGGAACCCAATGTGCCCTGCCGATGGAGAAGCATGGAGTTAATAGAAGACAACCCGATGAAGATCTGTGCTCTGGGGAAGCACCAGATGGCCCTTTTATCTTAGAGAAGAACCATCCCAAGAGTAATGCGGTACAATAGAAGGATTACTGTCCAACAGTTGGATGATTTTAGATAAGAAGAGGCATTGAAATAGCCTTGTTGAATAGATTGTAACCAATTTGGAATAGGCATAGAAATAGCTGAAAGAGAAGCATGAACATCAAATGTGCGGGGGAGAGCATTCGACATAAGATTGTGTTTACCCTTCTTGTAAGTGATCTCATAGTCATAAACCATGAGTTTACTAACCCATTTCTGTTTTGTTGGGGATGAGAGTCGTTATTCCAGGAAATATTTCAGACTCTAGTGATTAGTCTTGATGCAGAAATGATTCCTAAGAGGTATGGATGCCACCTTTATACTGCATGCAAAATAGCCATCATTTCCTTCTGTTGGGCCTGGGGAAAGTGCGCAAGAAATAAGCGCAAACAAAGAAACATGCAAGAATCAATCCACCACGCAAGAACCAACAAGGAAAATGAAGCACGCGACAGGGACAGAAGAAATCTATGCAAACAACGAAATCTATGTGGACAAAGGAAATTGCGTGGAAGAGGAAATCTACACAGAAGAAGGAATATGTGCAAAAGATGTCAACTGCACGAAAAAGGGAAGCTGCATGGAAGGAAGATGTCATAGGGTAAAATAGTAGCATAAGTGCAAAATAACAGCCAAAAGCGATAGGACAATCATGGGTGCTGAAGTCGGCTTAAGTTGGCGGATTCCACAGGAGTGAACACACGTTGTAAGTAAGGTCGTTAGTGCCTTGTGTCAAGTAATGATCACCACAGCTGTAGCCTAGGTGGTGGCCGATGGTGATAGTTAACGGACTGCCTGTATGTAGTCGACCATGCATGGTCATGTAAAATAGTATAAATAGGAGGAATTCAATAGTTAGAGGGTTGGATTTCCGTGATGATTGGTTATTGTTGTTGTTGTTGTTTTTATTCTTCAGTTGCTTTTGATTAGTTAGTAGGGGGAAGATCTCTGAGGGAGCACAACGAAGTTGTGAGACTTGAGTGGTAGATTAGTTGGGAGTATGTAGGATGTAGTTGGAGGTAGTGTAGTAGGGGAAGCTCTGCTAGAGAGGTGCATATGCTAGAGAAGTCGATCTAAGCCGTGTGCGGATTAGTAGATGGTAACTGTAGTTAGGAGAAATAAGACAGAGAGCATGAGAGGTAGAGAGAGTCTGAGCAGAAAGATATATCTAAGCAAGTCTACAGTCAAATGCAGGTTGAAGGTGCCATATATTTCTCATGCCATATGAAGAGCGCCTTGTGGTTTTTCCCGGATGGATTTCCACGTGAACTCTCCTTTGTGTTGATGATTGAATGTGTATGGTTGTATATGTTTCTGTTTATGTTTATGCTTATGATACAGGTCCTGTCATGGTTGAATGAATGTCATACTGTCAGTAGAAGTCCTAATGCATGAATAGGTTATTATGCACTTCTTCTGAGTATTAGTTTATGTTTATGGTGCAATCGTTGTTGCACATCGTGCCACTAAATTAAGACCTCTATGATGGACCGAGAGCAAAGCTGACGAGTGCGCTTGTTGAGGATGGCCTCCAGTTCCAAAATTATGGTTCCTTCCTTATCCAGTTCTAGTAAAATAGTTTGTGCTCTGATGTTGGTGCCAATCACTTTATTGAGACAAGAGACATGAAATAATGGGTGAATGGGAGAAGAAGGAGGAAGTTCCAATTTATAAGCAACATACCCAATATTTTGAAGAACCTTATAGGGCCCATAGAAATTTGGAGGCAGCTTCTGATTCCCTTTGAGTTTCAGGTAGGATTATTTGCAAGGAAAACCATATCACCGACTTGAAAGGTGCACTCATAACAGTGTTGATCGGCCTATTGTTTCATGTGATTTCTTTCCATGTGAAGATTGTTCTGCAGAATGGGAAGAATTTGATCGCGGTTTCGAAGAACCATGTCAACTGCCTGAAGTGGCAAATTGTTGGGGGTGTGTGGAAGGATCACTGGCGGTTCCTAACCATACATTGCTTCATATGGAGTAATTTTAGATGCCATATGGTAAGAATTATTGTACCACCATTCAGCGAGAGGGAGCCATTTTTACCACTAATGTTGTTGTTTAGAGGTGAATCAACGAAAATAATTTTCCAAACATTTGTTGATGACTTCAATTTGACCATCTATTTGTGGGTGATATCTTGAACTCATATTCAGTTTGGTGCCAGTGAGGTGAAAGAGTTCTGTCCAAAAATGACTTTTGAAAGTTGCATCACGGTCTAAGACAATGGAAGAAGGGATTCCATGAAGATGGAATATCTGGTCCATGAAAATTGGTGCGATTGAGGAGGCAGTATATGGATGGTTAAGAGAAAAGAAATGACTATATTTGGAGAGTTGGTCAACCACAACCAAGATTACAGTCTTCCCTCTAGATTTAGGGATCCCTTCAATGAAATCCATTCAAATATCTATCCAAATACTTGTAGGGATGGGAAAGGGTTCAAGAAATCAAGGCAGGAGTGTAGTTTCACCCTTGTGGCATTGGCAGGTATCACATTCGGCAACCATCTATTGAATTTTTTGTTTCATTCCCTTCCAAAAGAAGGTATGTCATGCACACTCATACATTTTGAGGAACTGTTAACACCCAAAAAGGGTTCACTACCTCATCTACCCCATTACATGGCTCATTTGTCCATTTTCCCACCATATTTCCATCAAAAACCCATAAAACCATGCAAAAAGCCTCCAAAAGGCCATAAAACCCTCTTTTCCTCTAAAAATATCCAAAATTCCTCCAAAAAAGCCAAAATCTCCAAAAAGGAATAAAAAATATAAAATAATGAGGAAAATGAGGAAAAAACTCTAAACAGCTGAAACCCTAAACAGCTGAAACCCTAACCCTAAAACCGCATGGTTTCCAACTATAAATAAGTGATGGAGACCCCTTATTCAATATCCACAATCACAAGTATCCTGCCTCTGCCAAAATTGCTCGTGAAACCTTAGCTCACCATTGAGCTACTTTCACCGTGAGAGCCCCTTTTGGCCCATTTCCACCATTGGAGAAAGAGAAGAAGCAGCTTGAAGCTCGGAGCCATCGACTCGGATCATCGCAAAGGGCTTCACCAACCTCCACATTGGAGGTAAGATCAATAAAATAATTCTTTACCTTTTACTTATTTGTGCTTCATACATGTTTGGATTTAATTTTTTATTTCAGTTATAGCTTTTAATTCACATAACATTGAACTGCTACTAAGGAATCCATTGTCCTTAATAGGTACTCATTCGTACAAGTTAGGGATAAAACCCTAGCAACAGTTTTGGCGACTCTGCTGGTCTTTTAATTTATTTTATTTTCCGTTTTGTCCTTTCGGCTGTCATTTTCGGCCGCCGTAAACCGCCGTTTTTTGCTTCAAATCCGTGGTCCGCCCGCGTCTTTTCAGCCCTTAGCTGCGGCCCGACCGCGCCTTTCCAACCTTAACCCGCGACCTGAGTGCGCTTGTTTCGTCCAAACCCACGGTCCGCCCGCGTATTTTCTCCAGAAAACCACGACCTGAGTGCGGCTTTTTTTTCCAAACCCACGGTCCGCCCGCGTCTGTTCTACAGAAACCCGCGATCTGAGCACGCCTGTTTCTTCCAAACCCGCGGTCCGCCCGCGTCTATTCTACAGAAACCCGCGATCTGAGCGCGGCTGTTTCTTCCAAACCCGCGGTTCGCCCGCGTCTGTTCTATAGAAACCCGCGATCTGAGCACGACTGTTTATTCCAAACCCGCGGTCCGCCTGCGTATTTTCCATAGAAACCCGTGGCCTGAGCGCGCCTGTTTCGTCCAAACCCGCGGTCTGACCGCCGATAAGATCCGACTTTTTGCACTTGTTCCTGCTTTTGAACCCAGCCCCTTTGCTGCCATATGTTCTGCACCTGCACAGCCATCTGTCCTACCTACAGTCCTACAGCCTTTGCTGCACCATTATTCCCGTTACAACATTGTTTTTAGAAAAAAAATTCAGCATTGTTTATTTCAGTTAATTTTGCATGGTAAAATTTTTCTTTCAGTATTATTGATAGTTAGGAAGTTGCCCTGGCACTTCTCTTCTGGGTTCATAACCTCACAAGCACACAATCTATCACCTAAATCAAGTGAGACTTAAAAAATACTTAACTCAACCAACATTCTAACCCCACTTGGGGAACACAAAAAGAATTTTTGTAGTTAGGTAGGATCGAGGGGATAGGCTTCCAATAACACCCCTCGGTTATTTACACTTGAGACATAGTTGTTGTCCATTAGGGAACCAAAATCCCCTAGTATTTTTTGACACGGTCACAACCGGTTTATCAGAGGGCCTCTCCCTTAGGAGGGTTGAAGTCGTGAGATTGGTTCTGGAGGTCTGAGTGGAATACCAAACTCCATTCAGTAACTGAAGGGCTACCTTTCACAGTTCTCGGGATATCCCTGTATAGGGGTATTGCGGTAAAGGACCAAGCGGCAGATTTACCTTTCTGGATGTGTCATGAACGGGGTATCTTAGTTGCCATTCTTCTAGGATTTGACTACCCGGTGTCCCTCCCAGTAGGGGGATACCTTAGCCGCTTGGCTTTCCTCTTCATATTGTCTGACTTGGATTTCATCACCTTGCAGAGGATATGTCTAGTTGAGTCATAATACTTCTAGTTAGGTGTTTGCATGCTCCCTTACCTCCTTTTGGTCTAGTGAGTCCACCGTTTTTTTATTTTTATAGGCAACCTGCTGTTTTTTGGTATTCTGACCATTTCTGTTGACACTCCACCTATTGTAGCACGCAGTTACAGTGGGTGTTTTGAGTTGGTTGTTGGCATGAGCGCCCTATTTGTTGAGCTCTCCTGCTACACACTCGATTGCATTAGAGTTTTTGAGCTGATTTGTAGTTACCTCAACCCACAGAGATTTGACTCCATTTGTCACCATTGAGTCCCCGAGAAATTCTCGGCGCCTTAGAGGCGAACCCCCACAGCACGGTTCACTTGACACCACCCGTCCTCGACCCAGATCATCATCACTTGGTACCACTCATCATAGATCTCGAGCCTTGTCACTTGACTCCACTCGTCAGCGGCATAGGTCTCCGTCACCAGATACTGACACCCCTTATTTTACCTCTGATTCTGAGCCAGACTCTGAGAACCCCCTTTACACTGCCCCTACCAGCCCCATGGCTGGCGTGACTCCCACTCCCATCTTGGTCGGAACCGTTGGTGGCACATCCACCATGACACCAGTTACCACACCTACTTTGAGTATGCCCTCCACGGGGGCCCCCTCTACTGTCCCCCTCACAGCACCGATTCCTGCGGCGGGAATACCTATCCCTACTCCATTAGTGACCCATACTACCCATGGTGGTGCAGGACCTTCCTATACCACCTTAGTTCCCCCACTTGGGGGCAACCTCCCTCACATGACCCCTCCACTTGGGGGCATCGGCCCCAACTTGGTCCAACCCACTATCGTGTCACATCATTCGTCCAGTTTGCCATTCATGGCTAGCCTCAACCTGCCGGACCTAGCCATATTAACCAACGACCCCATCCGACACGACCCTACGTGGCCTCACATGCCCACCAAGCTCCCCTATGACATCCCTAAATTCGAGGGCAAGGCAGTTGAGGACCCACAAAACCATATCATGTCCTTCCATCTATGGTGTTCCTCCAACTCCATAGTCGATGATTCTATTCGCCTCTGTTTATTACAGCGCACTTTCACTGGCTCTGCTGCCAAGTGGTACATTGAACAACCCCATGGAACCCATGCCACCTTTACTTCCCTTGCCTCGACCTACCTGCAGTTCTTCCAGTTACATGTCCGCTATAATGCAAGCGTTGAGATCCTATTATCATGTAGACAGAACACGCCTACCCACATCACGGACCACATTCATGAATGGCGTCGACGCCGTAGTTTATGCAAGATCAAGTTAGACGATCGAATCTTCCTAGAATGGTTCCTCAAATCCCTCCTTCCTATCATTGCTAAGGATGTAGCATCCAAACGACCATAGTTTGAAGAAGAGGCCATCCTTAAGGCCCAGCAATTCGATCTCATTTACGCCCAGTCAGGTTATCTCTATACCATTATACCCGACGCCCCTCGCGAAAATTCCTCCCAGCACGATGCGCCGCGAGCATCCCACGCTGCCGACGGCATCATTGGCCGTGTCTCTTCATAGCCTAAACCATTTTCCATAGCTCGTCTTACCCCTGGCCCTGAACCTTCGCGGGCTACCTCACAGACGGGAGCAAACAACCCGTATGCTCCCATGACCCATCAACACCATACCCATGGACCCTCA
>LPNX010154491.1:0-16601 GCA_001517045.1 Pseudotsuga menziesii
TCAAATGCTATCAATTACACCTAACTATGCGTCAAAAAGATGAAGACTTTATTAGAATATTAAACAAAATGAGATTGAATGAGCAATCTGATGAGGACATGGAGTACATAAATCACCATTGTTATAAACCAGCACCTACTGATCCATTATTTCCATACTTATTTTATAGAAACAAGGATGTCCAAAGCCATAATGAAAAAATGCTTTCAGAACTAGATGAAGAACTAATAAGTCTTGAAGCAATCGATGAAGCTGAGAATAGTCAACAGAACTTTCACACTCATGACAAGACAACAAATTTACCACCCAGAATTCTAGTAAAAAAAAATGTCCTAGTTGAATTATATGCTGGAAACTACAACATAGAAGATGGGCTTGTCAATGGTGCTAATGGAGCATTCAAGGGTTACTCAGTGCATAAAAAACAATTGGATGTTGTCTGGGTAGAATTTATTGATCCAACTGTTGGAAAATTGCAACGAGAAAAGTTTTCTGAATTCTATGACGAAAAAATTTCACCAACTTGGACACCAATATTTCGTATTGCGAAGCCATTCTCTTGGTCTAAAGGAAGAAATCAAACAATTGTACGAAAACAATTCCCAATACAATTAGCATGCGCTAGAACAATACACAAAGCACAGGGATTGACTTTAGATAGACTTGCATTTGATCCAAGTAACATTAAAACACATGGATTAGTGTACATAGCTTTATCACGAGTGAAATCCATGGACTCACTGTTTCTAGTTAAAAGATTAACACAAGAAAACTTCAATGTAAACAAAAAAGTATCAATAGAAATGAAACGACTAACTGAAGATAAAGCAAGGAAATTAGACTACATTCAAAAATCAACTTCATGCTCCACTAGACTTTCAATTGCAACATTGAACACACGAAGTTTGCATGCACATATTGATGACATACTACAAGATGAGGATCTCATGAACAATATGATTCTTTGTTTTCAAGAAACAAGAACAAATTTTCCACCAAGCAAAACCAAATTTTCAAGATACAACTTCAATACATCATACTCTTTTCATGGTGTGCTCTCTTGTATAGAAAATAACATAGACATAATTGCAAACAAAAACTTTTGCAATGAGAAAGTCGAACTTGCTATGTCAGAGCTATATATCCAACAACATATTTGCATAATGAACATATATGCTGCTCCATTTTCATCTATTTCAACAATCATCGAAACAATGTCATCTGCGAAGGCTGAAATGCTTCACAGCAACAACATCGTTTTGATAATCGGTGATTTCAATATCAACATACACGCAAATAATCAAAGAAGTAAACAACTAACAGAATACATGCACTCCCAACACTTACATGAAATAACAAACAAATCTACACCAGAAACAAAAAGTCACATTGATCACATTTGGACAAATTTGCCTTCTCAACATTGTCAAGTCAACATATTAGAAGCATATTGGAGTGACCATGAAGCTATTTATGCTTTGCTACAGTTGCTTTAAATTGTGTACCAGTTGGCTTCATTAAATCTCCCTAGTAAACGAATTAAAGGTACGCTAACAATATTTATTCATTTTTTTTAATTAGCTTTTACATAGAACAATATCATTGTACTTGTACTTTGCCATGTATTCCATGCAATATTTTTCTACTATGATAGTAGAAGTATCCTTAGATTTTTCGTTGCTTCAATTGTAAACAATGTCTCTTGTTATATAATACAAGCAAAAATGTTTACTAATGATTGGAATTTCCATCTTTTGTCATATAAAGACTATTTCCTAACCCATTCTGTTGTCCAACAACTCTATGTTAAAGTCCTTGCTTCCTTCCATCCAATCTAATGCTGTAATGTGATTCACTGCAATAAGCAGCAGCTAGAGCACCAGTAGCTTACCTTGAATACTATTTATTCTCAATTTCCTTGTTCTTTCTTTGGGTTAGGTGCTGAACAAAATGGATCTTAAACATTTACCATTCGTAATCTCCGCCAAATCTTCAAAATTATGTAACCTGTGGTTCACGAGTCAGGAGAATTGCACGGCAATTCAGCGAACGACGCAGATTGTGGATGCATGAAGGAAATTCTTCCCACGAAGAAGGTCCCGCTAGCATGGACGGGAAATTCAATATTATTATCGTGCACCGCCCTCAATGTCGATAATATTTTAAAAGAACTAAGCTATAACTGTACGTGTCATTTTGTTCCCTTCCCCTTTGGATGGCTGAATGACAGGAAATGTGATAGCTGGTATAGAAACACATCACACACCATTATTGGCAGTTGGCACCAAGTCTTCATGTGACATGTCCTTTCAAGCTTTCAGGCAAATGGACCACAAACAGATTTACTATTTCCACTAAACACCAGAGATTTACTATTTCCACTAAGCAGGTATAGAAACGCACCACACACATCTCCTTTCCTTCATGTGACATGCCTTCATGTGACATGTCCTTTCAAGCTTTCGGGCAAATGGACCACAAGCCGTTGCCAACCAAGCTATTTTTCTTTTCCAACACATGTCAACTGCTATTTTTCTATAAGAATTCCCTTGAATCGCTTCGATTAAGCTAATCTCACAAGATTATACAGTTGGATACAATTTGCCTATGCAGTTTTCCCCCATCAAATAGATAAAATTAAAACAGTAGACTCTAAATATTGGCAAAACAATGTCTAGGTTATAACTTGAATTTTGTATACCATCAAAATACAGAATATGAAAATGGTAAATCTTGTATACCATCAAGTGCGAGTGCAGTGTAATGGTAAATCTTGCATAGCTAGTGTTTTTTATATTTAATTAAAAATAGTTATCAACTCTTTGAATGTATATAAGATGTAATATATAGCATTACTTGTATATAAAAATAGCTAAATAGCTAGTGTTTTTTATATTTAATTAAAAATAGTTATCAACTCTTTGAATGTATATAAGATGTAATATATAGCATTACTTGTATATAAAAATAGCTAAATAGCTAATGTTTTTTATATTTAATTATTTGATATAAGTTTGTAACTTACAAATAGCTTCAATATATTGTACAGTTTCCATTCAAGTAGTCTTGGCTTCATAGCTTCTAGATTATTGTCTATCAAAGAAGCAAGACCAACTAAGATGAAGATGAAGTTATGCGAAAAAATGGCATTGGCATTGGCATTAGCTTTAGTCTTAGCCAAACAAAAAGTAAAAAAGAAGACTGGATTAAAAAGAGGTTGAAAATCTTGGTAAGTTTATAGATTTTTTTTTACTTTTACAATTTTGTTTATAGATTTTTTATTATATTTTAAAAGAACTAAGCTATAACTGTACGTGTCATTTTGTTTCCTTCCCCTTTGGATGGCTGAATGACAGGAAATGTGATAGCTGGTATAGAAACACAGCACACACCATTATTGGCAGTTGGCACCAAGTCTTCATGTGACATGTCCTTTCAAGCTTTCAGGCAAATGGACCACAAACAGATTTACTATTTCCACTAAACACGAGAGATTTACTATTTCCACTAAGCAGGTATAGAAACGCACCACACACATCTCCTTTCCTTCATGTGACATGCCTTCATGTGACATGTCCTTTCAAGCTTTCGGGCAAATGGACCACAAGCCGTTGCCAACCAAGCTATTTTTCTTTTCCAACACATGTCAACTGCTATTTTTCTATAATAATTCCCTTGAATCGCTTCGATTAAGCTAATCTCACAAGATTATACAGTTGGATACAATTTGCCTATGCAGTTTTCCCCCGTCAAATAGATAAAATTAAAACAGTAGACTCTAAATATTGGCAAAACAATGTCTAGGTTATAACTTGAATTTTGTATACCATCAAAATACAGAATATGAAAATGGTAAATCTTGTATACCATCAAGTGCAAGTGCAGTGTAATGGTAAATCTTGCATAGCTAGTGTTTTTTATATTTAATTAAAAATAGTTATCAACTCTTTGAATGTATATAAGATGTAATATATAGCATTACTTGTATATAAAAATAGCTAAATAGCTAGTGTTTTTTATATTTAATTAAAAATAGTTATCAACTCTTTGAATGTATATAAGATGTAATATATAGCATTACTTGTATATAAAAATAGCTAAATAGCTAGTGTTTTTTATATTTAATTATTTGGTATAAGTTTGTAACTTACAAATAGCTTCAATATATTGTACAGTTTCCATTCAAGTAGTCTTGGCTTCATAGCTTCTAGATTATTGTCTATCAAAGAAGCAAGACCAACTAAGATGAAGATGAAGTTATGGGAAAAAATGGCATTGGCATTGGCATTAGCTTTAGTCTTAGCCAAACAAAAAGTAAAAAAGAAGACTGGATTAAATTTAGTCTTCAACTTCGTCTGCCTGATTCCGTATTATCTGATTTTCAAATTCAGCTTTCTTTCTGTATATATATATATATATATATAGATATATATATATATATATATATCGTGATCTTTATCTCTGATGTAAAACCTGTTCTCCAAAGATCTCCCAGCGAGTATTCCTTGCCTCCTTAAATGTTCTTTTTGACTCTAGTGGATGAAGAAGCCAGACCCAGCACAACAAAAGGTACATATTAGAGACAGAATCAAGCCAAACCCAGCACAACAGAAGGTATTCTTTAAAGAGGCCACTTAAATGTTCCACAACATATCTATAAAAAGTATTGTGATACAGCCGAGAGAACAACCTGCCTATCAACTCGATTGTATGATCCGCACCGCCACCACTAAGCTCCATTGGTCTAATTTTATTCATTGTGGTCTTATGATATGAATCATTTTAGCTACAGAAATATTTTCCTGGGTCTGTAGACACTTATCCTGGGGTTTATGCGAAGCATTTTTCAAATCCAAGCTCTAATTGACCTTTTTCAGACCTTTATTCTCTAAATTTAAGGTATAAAGGATTCACCGATAAACTAGTTTTTCTGTGTGTGCGAAAATAACGTGTACAGTAAGCAATGTATTTTCGTTTATATAGATGATGAGATTTTGACAGAATGAATGGATAACGAGGCACTTCTCACCTTCAACATAGAGTCTGTTTTATTAGCCGATAGAGCTACATTTTTTATTTCATCAATACCTTGCCTCTCGACTCCACCTCTACAATGATCAGCTATCAGCTGACTAAAAATTAACCTATGGCAATAACTTCCTTGCAATGACTGTATATCGGTAACTACTGCCTCTTATATGACTTACAATTGAGAACATGGGGACCTCCATCTCTCTGCTGGCCTGCTGGGCCCAACCTGTCTGGTCCACCCCAACAACAAGGAGTGAGATGCAGAAGGCCGTCACACCGTCACAGCGAACTAATCGATATTGCATTTTATCTTTTGATTACTATTAAGAGTCTCATGTACAGTTATGTAACTTTGTCTTTATTTGTCTATGAGTCATTTGTCTACCGGTAAGATGGAGATGGCGAGATCTTCTATGATTCAGTTTATCAGTTTAACTTAGCGTAAATAATTTCATACAGACTTGCTTTCCTCATTTCCTTTGGTCGCCTTCTTCCAGTGCAACATCGATGTCCAGGGGAAATGAAATTCAGCGTTCAACATGTTAAGAAACATTTTTTTTTAATAGCTTGTGCTACTCTTAAATGTTTCGCAGATCCTATATTTAGAAATGATTTCTATGTAAATTATACTACATATTTATTTAGATATTAAGGCTGAATGCATGTAGGTAACATAAATCACCATTTGAATCATGCACAGTAAATATCTTCACCATTATATACTTGGATTGTTGTGAGCCGAGACAATCAATTCTATTGTTTGTTGTTTTTTAGTGTAGATTGTATCATAGAACTATGAACAGAAATCACTACATTCGTCTTATATGACCAATCAAGTCTGTCCTAATAATGCAGGTATTCAATTATTATTTCCCATCCATAGCAACATGAAAAGACAGATTAAAGGTGAACAGGAAAAAGAAGTATTACAAGCAGAAGTCAAAAGGTAAACATTGTTGAAGCAAATTTCTCAAAAAGATTACCTTTTGAAAAAATTACCTTTATGTTAAGCAAATTTCTGAAAAAATTACCTTTGATTCTCCTTTAGCTAACTTTTGCTTGGTTTGTCTTTATATCCAAAATCATTGATTCTTCTTTAGCTAGCTTATGCTCGGTTGCTCTTTATAGGCAAAAACAAAACACATGCAACCCAATAACTATTGAAGAATTGACCAGTTACAAGATAGGAGATGTCTTCGATGGTAATGTGATTGTTACATATAAAGCAATGCTTGACAAAACAAATAAGTCAACTGATATCATGCGATCAGACTTAACAGATTCAAAAGGAGAAATGACAGTTACCTTGAATGTACGAGGCAGTTTCATTCAGCAATTTGAACAAAAACTTCTTCCAGGAAAAGCAGTTCATATAAAAAATTTCAAGATCGCACCCAAAACCAGTTATGACCATGGTGAATCTGATTGTATATTAGTAGTGGACCATCATACTACCATAGAAAATATAACATCTATTTGCCAGGAATACTACTTTGTACCCAACACAACCATTAGAAGACTTATAATGTCAACAGAATCGTACACACTTGGAACAATTGGTGCTATTGTAACAAGTGCCAAGAAATTGGGCATGCAACATGTCCTCGAAATCAAGGATGGAAACTCTGAAAATGACAAGTCAACGGTAAGCATATTCCTACCCATGTATGTAGTTCACAAAATATTAGTTTTATTTATTTATTTGCTAAAAAAAAATATTAATATGTATCTTGTTATAATGTAGGTACAATTATTTTCAAAATTTGAGGAATAGTTCGCTGAGATTGAAGATCAACTTTCAAAAAAAGAGTTTCCTATCTTGCTATTCATGAATCTCGTCAGACGAAAAGAATTTCAACCAAATATACTACGAACAGGACAATCAACATTCATCATGCCATTAAGGACACAGAAGGCATTGAATGATCTAAAAATAGTACTAAATTCCACCAGCGAGGTGAGAAACAACAACCATATGAAAATATTTTATATATAACATACCTTTTATTTTCATATATAACATACTTTTTATAAATAGATTATGACTAACATTTAACATTCAACAATGTCAAATAGGTTCAAGGAACAATGCATGTATCAAACATATACTCCAATCCTTTTAAGCCAACATGCTCCAACTGCAATTTAGGAATAGAAAATTTTGGAACAATACAAGGGACAATGCACCATTGTGCAAAATGTAGTGCTGAAACTCCTGTCAACTATTTGCATCGGTTAAATTGTACCATAATTAACACAGCAAATGCAAAGGTACCATGTACACTAAGAGGTGACATATTGGCAAAATTATTGCCAGATTTGATAGCACTATCATATCAAGATTATCTGAAGAACAAATCTACTGTCATCTACATGTTGCGTGACTTCTTTTTTGACGGGAAGTTTATACTCAATCATGAAAATACAATTGTTGATGTGAAGACATAACTTACATAATGATAAACTACTTAAAAGGTATGTTTAAAGCCATTTTTTTTCCAAAAAAATTAGACTTTCAATTTCATAATTTACTCGATGCATTCTTACATATACCTTTATCTTGCATTGCAGATGAAAAAGCAGGTGCAAAAACACATCAGAGAGGTGCAAGAACACCAAACTGGATAGAGTTCAAACTTTTGAATTTTGTAATGGTATAAATACGACTGCATCAAAGTTACATATACTTATATGCTACAAGATATAACTCTGTATATTGATTTTCTGTTGTAATCAAATAGGAAGAAGAAAAGGTTTGATAGAGTGCCATAGATAGCGAGAAATGAAAGGCATAAGATGCAACTGGAATGTGTTTTTTGTTACAATGCTACTTATCAGACAATTACTACAGTGTTTGTTGTTATGGTGAAGAATATTCAATTGAGTATGCAAGGGAAAGATCAAAGAGATTTGTAGAAAGTGTTACGCTGTGCTATAGCAATAGACTGGTGAAACAGTGAGCTAAACTTTGCTTAAAGTTTTGAAATCTAATTTTTAGTAGAGATTCTATCCATTACTAATTTGAGCCACAGCATGTAGCATTTGTAATTGTTTCTATACTATTTGATGGGCCTCTATAGTTTACATGTGTTTATCTATAAACTAAGCCTTTAATTCTACGGAGATTTGGCTGAGCGAATTTCCTGCACAGCTGGCTGCTGATGCAATGTTCGAACCAGCAATATTGCACAGTAAAGCAAAAAATTCTAACTGGCAAATGAGCTTTTTGAAGATGTAAAAACAAGGAGAAAAATAGTCTGTCTGGGCTGCCGCGTGGGGGTGTTCATTTAGGTCTGTTTTAATTGCCATTCATTCTCGGGTGGGGTTTTGTATTAAAACCATTTATCCATTCACTGGATAATGGTTAGCGTCATGTGTATTTTTCTTAAAAAACAGTCCAAATTTATAGTATTCAGACAATAGAAGAACAAAAAGACAATGGAAGAACAAATTAATGAAGCATATTATTGATGAGAAAAATCTGTGTTTGCTTATTCATGGACAAGAACGACAACACCTGGAAAAGACCTGGATAAGCAGCCTTGCTGCTATTTGTGATGAGATTGAGAGTTTCAGTGTGGTTGGATACCAAGCCTTTGAATCTCAACCAAGAACAGTATTGAATCTGGAAAGAATAAAACATATATTCTGTATTTAAAACATCTACCAACCCTTTGAATCTGAGCCAGTTACAGTATTCAATCTAGAACTCTACCTATTTGCAAATATACTGATACAACTTATTAAGACCACGTTTCGTTCAACATGTCAACTCTTTTCACTGATATTGCTGAATCTCGTCATATAATTGTTTTATATTGTTTTGCTCAAAGGAAATAGATAGACAATGTATATGACAGTCGATTGCAGTTCTTCCTTTTCTTTGGCTTTTTAGAAATGACAACATATGTGCATGCCGAGTTCGGAAACATTTATGAACTGATAATTTAATACTGGCCAAAATAATAGAAAATAATAGGCTTTACTCCGGTCTATTTGGTGCCCTTGAAAGCCTTGGGAAGCACCTCGAATAGATCTCTCCCTCCCCTCACAATATACTTTGCAATTTACAAAAACTTTGTTTAGCTATAGGACAATAGAATAAAGAGCAGTACCTGGAAGCGTAGTCTTCTCCAGCAAGCATACCGAAAGCAATAAACTGCTTCACTTTCACACTTGGATTACATATTTTGGAGCAGGGACTAGCTGCTTTGCAGCTATTTCTCTTGTTTGAATTTGTATTAGTTAGTAATGTTCGAGGCCAACCTCATGATTAAGCGAAGTGGTTTCAAGTAGCCACCTATAAACTTCGGACATTTATGAACATCATGATGATGGCTCGGGTTCTATGTCCATCACCATGCTCCATGAACACACCATACCTGTGAGGCTGTGACATAAGTAAATTGTCACAGATATTATTCATTAAACCCTAGTGAATTCCTATTCGTTATTTCTTCTTACCAACTTCAATTAATTAATTTCAATTATTTATTTTTCTACAAGTTTTAAACTTATTATGGAAAAGAAAAAGATGGTAAAAAAAACACATGTTTAAAAGCTCAATGCAAGTATGATTTTATGCATGGAAACTTTTAAGAAATTATTTTCAAGAAATAAGTTACATATATATATCTTCAACTATATTATAAGAGAATAATTCAATGCTAATAAATTTTTTTAATTATTAAATTTATTTTTATAATATTTTAATTATTAAATTTATTTTTATAAAATTGTATAGAGTTTAATGATGATTCTTTATATCACAAAAACTACTAACACCAATTCACAATTTATTTATAACAGTAATTCACAATTTATTTATAGTTATTTAATGTTTCAATATTGAGTTAAATTACAATTTAAAATTAAGTTATTATTATATATATTATATCAACCACATTAAAAATTAAAACACTATTACAATATAAAGTTAAAAATTAATTTGATTTTAATTCAATTCAATATATCAATATATTTGGTATAAATATCCAAAATAAAATAAAATGTGTTAAGATAGGTTAAGTGTCAAAGTTAATGTCAATTCCTTTCAAAAAAATAAAGTGTGATTAGGATAGTTTAAGTACCAAATCAATAGCCAATCAATTTAAAATAAAGTGTGATTAGAATAGGTTAAATACTAAATCAATAGCCAATTAGTTAAATACAATAGTAAAATGACATACACAATAAATAATGCAAGCACAAAAGAAATGTCTATAACTTTCTATGTTTTTCATTTCTTTTTCTTAATAGATTTTTTTGCATATATCAAAAGATATGAATAATAAGTGGGTAAATAAATAAAGAGATTACTAATTAGTGAGATCTTAATTTGTCATTATTTTCAACGGATCATAAGTCAATATTAGATATTGTTGGTTAAAAATTATTTTTGAATTTAAGTTTAATTCTCTCCATAAAAAAATCATATAATATAAATAATTTAATTTAATGAGTGGGTAAATAAAGAGATTACCAATTTATGAGGCCATTATTTTTTAGTATTTTCATTCTATCATAAGTTAACATATGGTAAAGTTACTTTTAATGTGTAATTTTGAATTTAATATTTATTCAAATTATGAAGATTTATTTTCTCAAATTAAAAAGTAAGTTATTAGATATTTCAAGGATAATGTTATTTATTTTCTTATCTCTTAATTTTTTAAAACTTCTTATGGCAATTGTTGAATAGGTTTAACTAGAAGAATACTAGATATAGAAAAATATTTTCAAATTGTCTTCCATTCCATAACTATCTCTCATCCATTTGTCTTTCATTCCATAACTCTCGAGCTCAACCATTTGATCCCGATCTACTTGATCCATCCACAAACTATGTGGATGTGCTACTTTTTCATAATTTTTCATATCATTACAAAAATTATATGTAAAAAATACAATTCATAAAACAAATTGAAATTAAAATTAATATTACTATATATATATATATATATATAAACATATTTTTAATCTAAAATATTTATTTTTCATTTTTTTTTTATGTTTCTCTTTTTTTAGTCATTACTTTTTTTAGTGAGATTAGTTGTTAATAATTTATTAATGTTGTTTTATTTGTTATATATTAAATTTTTTTTTCTTAAATTAAGTGTAGTATGGATTTTACTTTGACTTTGGCTAATTTGAGAAAAAAGAAATCAAGAGATTGTATGTGTTTGGTGAAAGACACCTTGTTAATGTAGAATCTTTATTGAGAAAGAAGTAAGTGCACAATTGGAAGTTATATATATATATAGAGAGAGAGAGAGAGAGGGAGAGAGAGGCAGAGCTACTGTAAGTGAAAAAGCAAAATTAAGTGTACCATGGCTTTTACTTTGGCTGATTTTAAAAAAGAAATCAAGAGATGGTAGGTGTTTGGTGACTTAATGTCATCAAATTGATTATAGGTGAGAAATGATGACACTATGTTAATGTAGGTGTTAATGTAGAATCTTTATTGAAGGAGAAGAAGTAAGTGCACAATGTAGAATCTTTAATTCTTTATATATATATATATATATAAAGAATTAAATAGAAAGGCAGAGCTAGTGTATTTGAAAAGTAAAATTAAGTGTATTATGGTTTTTACTTTAGCTAATTTAAAAAAAAAATTTCAAAAGATTGTACGTGTTTGGTGACTTAAAGTCATCAAATGAATTATTGGTGAGAACTGATAACATCATGTTTATGTAAAATCTTTATTGAGGAAAAAGAAGTAAGTACACAATTGAAACTTTTATATATATATATATATATATATATATATATATATATATGCAGAGCTAATGTATTTGAAAAAACATGAATAAGAATAGTTGCAAATAACATGTGAAGCTAAGTGTACTATGACTTCTACTTTGGATAGCCTTGAGAAAATGCATCAATAGGTGAGGATTGGAACATGGGCTTCAGTCTATTGTTGCTTCTAGAGCCTCCTCACGTTTTTGGTAACTCAATGATGACCATTATATAAATCATCGATGGCACATTATTAATTTGGAAAGAAAAAATAAAAAATCTCAACCCTCGAAACTCTACTCTTGGCCTCACATAGCTGATCATTGTCGGGAACGCAAAGTTGAAAGTGGTTTCCTTCAAACACATTTATTGTTAAAAAAAAATGCAAAAGAAAAAAAAGTAAGAGAAACAAGAAGATACTATCATAGACCTTTTTGTTACAAAGGATAAAATGCTTTAACGCTGTAATCTTTTTATGAGCTTTTTGAAAAAACTAAAATGAAATGCAATTTGGATAATTTTTTAGTAAGCTACTTTTTTCTAAAATGCTTTAATACTGTAATCTTTTTCTGAGCTTTTTGAAAAAACTGAAATGAAATGCACTTCCGTGTGTGCTACTTGGAGAGATTAAAGACTATACTTATACTTAAAATAGGTAAGTGCTAAATATATATATACTTCCGTGTGTGCTACTTGGAGAGATTAAAAGACTGTACTTAAAATAGCATCCGAAAAATTCTGAAAGCCTTGAGACCCATGCTTTTCCTCTCTTGGAGCCTGGAGTTGTATGCGTATGATAAGACAAAAATTAGTTATAGAGAGAGAGTGACGGGAGGGAAATACCCGTTGAGGATCCCGTTCCTTATATACATTACATCTTATATATTTACCCACCTAGCTGAGGCTCGGCTTATTCACATTCCGCTCCTCCTGGGTCTCTGTTTTGTTATTTGTTCCTCTGGTGTTTGGAAGCGCTTCCATTTCTTCTTTGCCTGTGCCTGTGCCTGTGCTTTTGTGATTGTTTGTTTTTAAGTGTGCCCTGTGCTTTTGTGATTGTTTGTTTTGTATGTGATATCTGTGAAATTGAAATTGATAGAGGTTGAGGTTGGAGTTAGATCTGAATCTGACTCTGAATGAAGAATTTGGAATAAATTCAAGTGACCACACTGGACTCCGCGGCTTCTCCAGGTAAGTGTCACGATTTTTCGTTTATTTAGTTTTTCTCTTAGTAGATTAAATATCATAATGATAAACCGTGTTATTGTTAGATTGCTACCCTTTAATCTCTGAGTCTGCCATTGTAAATTAGGATGGACGGGAGATGATAATTATTGCGTGTAGGCAACCAGACGTTACTGGCTTCCCTTTGGCAATGACGGTACAGAAGAGGAGTTTCGTGAAGAGTGCTAGAGGAGAATATGATCAGTTGGCACGTGTGTGTCGATGGTATAACCTCTGCGCCCATCTTTGGCTTCGAATTTGACAATGCTGTTTGCCCAGCTATGATGATGTGATGCAGGCTAAATTTCTTCAGCACATGAAAAGAGAGAGGTGTCTAATGTCTTGTTGCTCAGCCGGAAAATATAGATAAGTCTAATTAAATTTGAATTTTATATGGCCGTATAGCAATTTTATTAGGTAATAAAATTGTTTTAAAAAATTGACAGTCCTTCTCTGTCCTTTTTATCAAATACTTCAAGCTAGGCTAATGCTGCGCTTAGTTTTGGAGCGAAGCCCGTATTATGACGCTTCTCTGTCAGAAAACTCAAGCTACGATAATACTAATCATGTGCGGAGGCTATGTGTAAATATACACTTGTTTGTGTACGTACTAGGTTATGTACACTTTGTTTTTCTGTGTATATTCTGTCTTGGTAGGTCCGGTGGGTTCGCTCTTTGTTTGCAGGCCACGATGACATGACGGTAGCGGAGATGAAACACTCCGGAGACCGGAGGGATATAAGCTTACGGTAGCGGAGATGAAACACTCGGGCGAAATTAATCATAAGTTTCGGCTCAGCTCTGTTATCATAAGCTTCTGTTATTTTTTCCTTTAGTAAGTTAAATATTGTTATATTCATTGTTTAGCTCAGCTGGGCTCTGTTCTCCACAGCAGACGAACTTTTTTTTCTTATTCTAGAAATAGGGAGATGAAACTGACGCGTCATTCCAGCCCGATATGGCCGACTAGAAGATTCGAACAACTAGTTGGTCTTATCATCTAGTTACACATTTTATATGCTTTTCATGCCCATTAGCTGTGACTAGCTGTGAATCTGTGAGTATACATCCATGCATGTGTTTGTGTTTTCGTGGATTGTTGTTTGTAAATGCTTTATTTTTCTGTATTTTACACCCTGTTTGTCTATAGGCCGGGATGACGATTCTCCGTTGGTTTTCGAGGCTGATGCCTCGCGGGTGGATCACGAGCTGGTGGTGGTGAAGAGAAAGCCAGAAAGGGCATTTAACTTGGAAGCTCAGAAGGATCTAACCTGCGTGTGAGGATTGTATTTGATGTGTAAATTGCCTCGTGACAGGCAATTTGCACGCCAAATTCCATGCGTTCGGTTATATTTCTATGCATGCGTTTGTTTATTAATTGTGAATTTGGTTGTGTATATACTTTGTTTTTCTTTGTTATATACCATTTTTTTTTCTTGCAGGTTGGGACAAAGATTCATCGGTTTTGGAGGCCGATGCCTTGCGGGTGGTGAAGGTCAATAAGGATCGGACCTGCGACGTGAATTCGAGGACCTGATTTCTTGGTAGTGAGAGAGCCAGAAAGGGCACTTGACTGGGAGGGCGATAAGGATCGAACCTGTGACATGAGTTCGATGACCATTGAAATTATATATAGATTCCTAGTGAACAGCATTCCGAATCCGGTAACATATCTTTAAACCCTAATTTTTTTTATATACTTCGTTTTTGAAGCCCAGGCAATTCATGGGTTTTGGCTAAGGGGTTTGTCCGTCGTCCAAGAATTCCTGTATTCCAGGTACGCCATTGAAATTATATATAGTTTCCTAGTGAACAGCATTCCGATTCCGGTAACATATCTTTAAACCCTAATTTTTTTTATTTACTTTGTTTTGAAGCCCAGGCATTTCATGGGTTTTGGCCAAGTCTTTTTTTATCTGGGTCCAAGAATTCGTGTATTCCACGTACACGTGCCATAAGTTTTTTTTTTCTTTTTCTTTTACTCTATTTACTAATATCATATATATTCCTAGGCTTTTCTCTGCTCCACCTGCCATCGGTGATGGACCTTTCCTTCCTTCTTGCTTACTAATAAATGCTACTATTATAAATTCGTATTTGTGATTTCCTGCTAGTGCTGTTAATATCTGGTGATTCTTTCTTTATTTCTGTAAAGAAACTGCTGCTTGTGAATTAAATCAAATGAAGTAAGAAATACATCACTCAGGTGGTTCTCTTTGTGATTTCCTGCTAGCGCTATTAATATTTGGTGATTCTTTCTTTATTTCTGTAAATTAAAGGTTGGTTGTGAATTAAATCAAAGAAGTAAAAAAACGGTTACTCAGATAGATTCAGGGTCGGATTTTGGTGAAGTTATTAAAGCTCGAAGCCTTCCCTTCCTTGGATTCGAACTCTTAATCTGTATTTTGAAGAGAATTCTAATCTTTATTTCTGTAAATTAACAGCTGCTTGTGAATTGAATCAAAATAAGTAAGAAAAAGGTTACTTAGGTGGATAGTGATTGAGGGTGGGCTTTTGGTGACAGTTAAAGCTCGAAGCCTTCCCTTCCTTATATTTGAACTCTTAATCTGTATTTTGAAGAGAATTCGAAGCTTTAGAGGACAGGTAAGCATTCGCCTTAAAGGCAGCAGTAAATTTTTTCATATAAGATAGAGTTTGAATCTGTCTTAATTTTTATGTTTTTGTTAGTACATAATTTTGTGAGACATGACGTGGAGAATACGATCAATCCTTTCATATTTACCTCATGTGAAGTGTCTCTGATCATTGGTTCATTGGTACATGGCCGAGTGCTCATTATGACAGTTGAGTGCGCTTGAAGCGTGCTTTTGCCTCTCAAGTGCGAAGCCTATCAGTCTCTACAGAGGGTAGGTAAGTACATTTTCTGTCATCCATATATATATATTTTAAATTAGAGAAAACAGTTCACCAGTTAACTGCCAAAATTATTATATTCATTAAAATATATATATTTTAAATTAGAGAAAACAGTTCACCAGTTAACTGCCAAAACTATTATATTCATTAAAATAACACAAATTGTTACCTTAACCTGGTTGTTTCCTTCGACGAGCTATGTAGGATTATTGATGTGATAAACCTATTGTACGGAGTGTTGTTCTTTAACATTTCTTTTAAACCTCCACGTAGAGCTATCACGAGTGTATACGACTGGACCAGAAATTTAAATATAAGTTGATGTGATAAACTTATTGTATGGAGTTTTGTTCTTTAACATTTCTTTTAAACCTCCGCGTAGAGCTATCACGAGTGCATACGACCGGACCAGAAATTTAAACTAGCAATTGCCCCAAGGAAGGTGCAATAATACGTCGTGAAGGTAATTGTTAGCGGGTAAGTGAGAACGAGTAGTCTAGTATCTATCATTGCCTAACCAGTATAACCTATTAATAAGAAAAAGAACATCATTGGGAAACACATAAGAATTCCTGTTAACCCACCAATCTATTTTGAAACTATTTGATAGTTTAGAAAAAGGCTTGTCTGATGAAGAGTTTTGGGCTATTCAAATTGCTTGACTTACATCGTGTGTATCTCCGAAATGGCAACGATCGAAAAGTTGAAACTTGGACACAAGTTCCCTT
>LPNX010154513.1:0-16095 GCA_001517045.1 Pseudotsuga menziesii
GGTTGCCTTATTTTGTCTAAAGGTGGACAACAAGTCCGTTCCGAAATCGTAACGAACTGGAAGCTGAAAGTGGCTAAGGAAAGCGGTAGCCAAGTCCCATAAGTTGCTAAAAGCAGCAGAAGGCAACTCAATGTACCATTTTGCTGCAGTGCCAGTAAGGGTCCTCTGGAATAGCCTCAGTCTCACTGAATCTTCATTCAATGAGTTGGAAGAACACCATAAGTGAAAAGTGGTGGCATGTGCCCCAGGATCTTCACCAGCTTTCCCTTCGAACTTAGGGATGTCCGAGGGTAGCTTGGTGGGAACAGGTGGCCATGTGGGGTCATGCTTCACAGGATCGTTCATCAATTTTGATAAGTCTGGCAAGTTCAAAGTTGCCAGAAAGGGAAGTTTTGGCCTAACCGATGTACTAGATGTACTAGCTTGGGTATTAGAGGGACTTGCCCCCACATGCCCATAAGTAAAAGTAGGGTTTCCCCCTGACATCGGTATTGAAGCAGAAAGGTTGCTTTGGAACGGGTTCCATCCATAGGCCACCGGATTTTGGGTGGGGGGTGCAGTATAAGTAGGTCGACCCATCCCCATAGAAGCTGGGGTCTGAAAGACTGGAGCTGGTATCCCTCCACTAAACAAAGAGAAGGGAGAGCTCGTATATGGGGTCGAAATAGGTGTTTGGAAGCTTTGCCCATAAGAGGTGTTGGCTCCAAACTGCACTCCTACATATGAAGGAGGTGGACCTACGTATGGATTGGATGGGGGTATGTGCCCCCCATTCCAAGGGAATCCTTGAACAAAGGCCGAGGATCCCACCGGACCACTGTGGGTAGGTTAAGGGAAAGAAGAAGGTATTGTAGGTATACTGGGAATCCCAGTAGCCATATCACCAGACATACTTCCAATGTTCGAGTAAACAGGTGGTTGGACCACCCTGCTTGCTGGAGTTAGGGGTGTGGAAGGTAAACTAGATCTAGGGGCACTAGCCGGGGGAGGTAGTACCCCTTCAACCAGAAGGGTTGAGGTGAAAACAAATGAAATTTCTCCTTCAGAAGTCATAGCTCTACCTACAGGTACACCTAGCACTGGTGAACTAAAAGGCCTAACCTGCACGATCACTGGATCGTTCAAATCAGTCAAGGGGGTATTATAATTTCTTGCAAACTCGTCAGCTTGCAATTCTTCTACCTCGACTGTGTCAAAGTCAAAGCAGTTAGCTATTAATTCTGGTTCACCAAGAACCTCAGTTACTCCTACTGGTTCAAAAGAACCACCTGTGCTTAGTCTCTGCCTTTGAGGTAAAGGTGGAGGTTCCAGTGGTGTGAGAGGAGGAAGGTTTCTCAACCTTCTTGACCTTCTAATCTATTGGTCCTCCAGAATTAAGAATCAAACAAACCACACCCTAAGGTCAAACTAATCACAAGCAAATCCACAGAGCATACACTAAAAAGATCCTAGAGTCTCAAGCAAGAAAAACAGGCTATAAAGATATACCTTCCAGAAGAAGGCCGATGAACAGTTACTTGGCGTCCTTGAGGGGTTCTCAGGCACAAGCAGAGGAATCACCCAACCGCCCTCCTGCACTTTACATAAGGGTTACCTTCCAAGTCCGTTCAAGGTCAACCAGAAATAACCTTCCGGTTTACCTGTGTATGAGCCCTAAAAAGACAAGAGACTAAAGGCTACCTTGACAATACCTACTGTCTGGGGGGACAGTCGCAAGCCAGCCTCGTACACATGAGCAGGGTAGCTGAGCCCAAAATTATGCCTAGACAGAATCCTCAGATGCGTAAAAGTCCTGGGTTACGTTTTGACAAGGATCCGGGGGGTTATCCCCTCTGTCCAAGCCTCCACGCGGCCTCGTGCTTAACTCCCGTTTGAGAGGAGCTTCCCAGATACAGCGGTAGAACCAAGGATTTACCTAATGAATGGCCCACTACATTTGAGTTTATAGTTTGTGGGAATTTTACACTCCCTAGCCCACAAACCTAGCCTAAGCTAGTAGGTGGAAGGCCCTAAAAATAAAAACTTACTAATAGATTTTAAATTTAAGCGTTAATTTTAAGGGCTGTTCTTTACTCAAAGGAAGCGATAGTGATGGACTGTGTGGTGTTTTGACTCAGCAGAAAATAAAAGAAATAAAGGTGCATCTAAAGCAGACTAACACTATAAAAATAAGCTTCTTTTCATTTTTTTTTAAAGATATATGATGAACTATCATCACTTAAATAATAGAAACTAGCCTATATGTTTTGTATTTTTCTGAGATATGTATTTCTTAAACTGAAACAAACATTATTCTAATGCAAAAATTACAATGCAGAAGATTATCTATGTTTTATTTTTCACTTTAAAAAATGCTCAAAAAAGTACTGTGCATGTATAAATGCAATGCTTGAGTATACTTGACACTTATAGACTGTATAAAAACACAAACTGAAACTAAAAGGCAGACAGACCCTAAAAACCAGCAAAAGAAGCAGGCCAAGACCTCAACTTGGGTGCAAACAATGAACTAAAGATCACTGCATACTTTCAAACAGGCAAGTACAGACCAAAAACTGATAGACAGCAAACTGGACAGACAGAGTCTAAGACCCTAATCACTGATCTAGACTCAGGCACTCAACCAATAACCCAAACAGGCCAGAAAGTTTCAAAATGCAGACAGTAAATAACACAAGTAAAAAGAACCCAAGGGCTTCGAAAAGCACTAAGACGTGATCACCTGATACACTCAGACAAATCTGCAACACTCTTAAAGAAAGCCTCAACAGAAAACAGGACTTATAACATGCCAAAGAACAAGCAAACTTCAACACAAAAATCATAGTTTTCAGGAGTATGCGCGACTGTGTAGTAGTGTAGATCGCGTATGATGCGCGACTGTTCTATAGAAAAACCCGTGTATATAACTCAGTATGCGCGACTGTCTAGAATGACAACCCACGCATGGGTATGAAAATTTCTCAAAAACAGAGAAAGACCCAAGACTTTCAAATGCTACAGTAAGTAAGAAAGCAGGACACAAGATCACAAACAAAACTTCGAGCAATTACTGGTCAGGACAACAGAAAAAGACCTAAAGCAGACTTGGCATCCCCAATGGAGTCGCCAGTTCTGTTGTACAGGATAATTCACCTAATAACCTAGGTCTGGGGGGTTACCAACATACTATGACCTTGCAGACAAATTGATTCTAGAAGCACAGAATAGGAAATAGGAAAGTAGCAGGAACTTACTTGTGAAATACGAAGGTTGATCCAAGCTAGCTTCTTCCTCTCTGATTCACTTCCAAAATCTTCAGGATAATTCCTCCTTCACCTGTTAACAAAGATTCTTCCAAATATAGTATGATTCATATATAAAGATGCAGGTTAGGCAAATCATATATTATAATGAAATGTAAACATTCACCAATCTACAACACATGAAACACAATATGGAAGAAATTATCTGCTTTATTAACAATAATAGAGGGAGTTTAGGTTACAACCCCATGTCTGATCAAGGGACTCCTCTGTCACCAAAGGACTCTGAGTTTCTCTGCTCCAAAGACTCTGTAGAAAATCTACCAGCATAACTTTGCTCTCCAAGTATGACTATCCAACACCCTCCCCAAGGCCTCTATTTATATGGATGAAATGAGGCAGTTCTCGAAGGTTAGGGAGGTTATAGCAGTTAATGGGATTAAGGTAAATGAAACAACTAATCTCCCATCAACTCGTGTTTTTAAAAACTAATTTTGAGGAAACCATGCGCGGGTCTATAGTAAAGCAACCCGCGCATGATGCGCGACTCTATATAATTGCAACCCGTGCATAGATGTATGCGCGACCTGCTGAACATAATACTCGCGCATATGCGCGAGATGCCAATAGAGATAGTCGCGCATGCACTCAAAATCTCAAAATAGCAAAGTAAACAGCTGGGCATATAGGCAATGTATTTCATCATCAACCAAGGTATAATGAAACTAGGCAAACCTCAATCCATAAGTGTCCTTTTGTGTGCCGACCTGAGGGATGTCAGCACTCGGACGGAGAGGTGCCAATAAGCTGTATAACATATGGGGAACTACATCTAGGAAACCAAGACTCAGTGGGATATAACTCAGATGCAGAACTATACGACTGGGAAATCGAAAACTATGAAACTCAAGCAAGGGGATGCTGGACCATTCAGGACATCCCAAGAAAACCGACACATCAATGTTTTTCTGTGTCCGTCATACCAAAGATATTCAAAAGAAAAATTAGGGAATACCCTTCTTTAGCACCAATCAAAATTGAGATCAGACATTCTCTTTGGTATAAAGAAAGAGAATCACCAGTCCTTCATATTGAACAAGTTTCCAAAAACATAGGTGAAGACAGCCGGATTCAAATCCTAGTCGAAACATTTACAAGTCAAGCTACTCGATGGTGGGATACCCATTAGTAGACACTACAAATGTGGACGACAACTTCAAAATATTTCATCGAAATATTTAGAGGGAAGAAGCTAACAAAATAGGCACAAATACCAGTCTTCACACAAGGACAAGACCCCAAAAATCACATAAGAATATGTGAAAAAGAATGGAGAAGACTTGGTTACAAAGATGAATGAATATGGCTACACCTATTTCCATCCACATTAGATGATTTACCAAATAATTGGTATAATATGGAAGAATTAGAAGGAGAAACATTCGTATGGAATGAACTCAAAGAAAAATTCACCAAGGACTTTAAATTCATACCAGAAGATGACAAACTAGTCGAAACAACGAAACAGATAAAAACATTCATACAGTCGACTATTCCTAATAGTTCAACACAAACTCATAGCCGACCAAAAGCATAATGCAATAACATTCAGTCTAATAAAATACCACAGTCGACAAGAATTCGACTAGAAAATGAGCGTACAAATTAAAAAATATATCAGTGGAAATATGATCACCCGAAAACAATGAAACAAATTAGAACAATATTCAAGGTCAAATCAAAAGAAGATAATGATCAGATGACAGTAGAATACTTCCCAGTATCATTTTCACAATTCAAATAAAAAAGTCGACAAATCAATGAAAGAAAGGCGCCACAATGGATGGATGTAAAGGTTAAAATGAAATAAGTCGACATCTCCAATGATGATAGACCAAAAATGGTGAGAATGGTTGACTATTGGAACGAAGAACAGACAACAGAAATTGTTAACTTGTTAAAAGAATTTCAGGATGTCTTCTCACAGGACTATAAAGACCTCAAAGGGTTAGTTCAGGAAATGGGAGAAATGAATATTGATATTAAAATGGATGCAATACCTGTAAATAAATGGCCATACAAAATTGCTGACAAATATAAAGAGATATTGAAAAAAGAGATTAATAATATGCTAGCGGCTTGAATCATCTACCCAATCAACCAGTTGGAATGGATAAGCCCAATGGTCATACAACCAAAAAAGCATGACCTGAAAAGATTGAGAATCTATGTAGACTTCCGAGAGTTAAACAAATTCACCTTAACAGACCCATTTCCAACCCCATTTGCAGATAAAATCCTAAATGAAGTCTCAGGACATGAGTGTTACTTGTTTACAGATGGATTTTCAGGATATAATCAAGTGCCAATCGCTAAGCAGCATCAAAAGAAGATGGAATTCATATGTGAATTCAGATCATTTTCTTACAAAGTTATGCCATTTGGTCTAAAAAACACACAAGTCATATTCTCAAGAATAGTAGTTAAGGCTTTTCGGGATTACATTTATAAAAAAATGATTGTATACTTCGACGCTTGGACGATTTAGTCCATGTTAAAATATCACTGCAAATGGTTAAGGCTAATGCTACAAAGATGTCGATAGATTCATATATCACTTAACATAAAGAAATGCATATTTGTAACCCCTATAGGAATCCTATTGAGGCATATTGTATGTAAATAAGGCATCAAGGTTGATTTCACAAAAATAAAAATCATTCTCGACTTGAAACCTCCAGTCATTCCAAAACAAGTCAGAGTCTTATTAGGTCATATAGGCTACTACAGGAAATTCATTTGTCATTATTCTGACATGACATACCATTTGGAAGAATTATATAAGGAAGATCAGGAGTACGAATGGACTAAAGAATGTGATGCATCCGTCGACACTTTAAAGAAAAAATTAGTTGAAACACCTATTCTCAGGTTTCCAAATTGGTCAGTCATATTTCATGTACACATTGAGACATCAGGCATAGAAATACGTGCAATATTAACACAACCAAGAGGTGATGGAATGGACTACCCAATCGTGTATAGTAACAAAAAATTAAACAAACCAGAATGTAATTATTCCATGACAGGAAGGGAAGCATTAGGAATGGTCTTTGCACTCCAAAAATAGTAACATTATCTATTAGCTAACCCCTTTATATTTTACACCGATCACCAAGTGCTGAAATATATAGTAAACAAAAATTTACACCATGGAAGAATCTATTGTTGGTTGTTTCTATTTCAAGAATTCGATTTTGAGGTTGTAGTTTGACCGGGAAGGCTAAATGTCGGACCCGACCAGTTGTCGAGAATCGACACAGGGGAGGAACCGATAGGAGTTGAAGATGATCTACCAGACGTGCATCTATTTAAAATAGAATATGTACCTACTGAACTAGAATATATAGCACAATTCTTAGAGAATGGACAAGCACCTGAGGGAATGAATACCAAAAAGAAACAAATTTTAGCAATGAGTGTTGCACCTTATAGTCTAATTAACGGATTCCTATATAAAATTGGCTTGGATGAAGTACTTCGTCGATGTGTTCTAGAGCATGAGAGAGAGAGAGAATAATGCAAGAAGCACACTTTGGCCCAGCTGGAGGACATTTCCAGTCTAATATGCCTGCTAAAATTATCCAACGATCGGGACTATGGTGGCCGACATTACACAAAGACTGTCAAAAGTTTGTCAGTAAATGTGATCATTGTGAACATCTATGTCGACCCCTACCAAGCACTGAGATGCCATTAATATCAGTAAATCCAAGTTTAACATTCAAAATTTGGGCTATTGACTTTATAGGACCATTCCCAGTTCTTGCTAGAAGGTCGGGAGCATGTTATATCATAACAGCAATCGAATATGTTACTAAATGGGCAGAGGAAGAACCTGTTGAAACCTGTTTTAGTGAAGTTTCTACCAAATTTATATACGAAAATATCATTACTAGATTTGGTTGTCCACTAACTTTAATCAGTGACTAGGGATCACATTTTATTAACAAAACTATTGTAGCTTTAATAGACCAATTCAAAATCGAACATAGAAGAAGCACAACCTATCACCCTCAATCTAATGGTGTGATTGAAGCATTCATTAAAACTTTAACAAGAGGCTTAACAAAAATTTGCAATACAGACAAAGATGACTGGGATGAGAAAATTCATGTTGTCTTATGGGCGTATAGAACAACATATAAACGATCTACAAGATAGACACCATTTAGACTTGTCTATGGGTAAGAAGCAGTTGTTCCCCTACATTTTTGACAACATACACCAATATTCACCGACATATTACATATTAATGTCAAAGAAGCTAAAAAGGACCGACTAATGCAACTAGCTAAACTAGAAGAATATCAACTAATTGCTATACAACACCAAGAAATCCAGAAGCTACAACAGAAATCATGGCATGACAAAAACATCAAAAACAAAAACTTGTCAATTGGAGACCTTGTGTTATTGTACAATAGTTGAGTAAAAGGAAAACCTAAAAAGATGCATATAGATTGGATGGAACCTTATATTGTTGAAGAAATCAATGCCAACAGATCAGTCTGACTGAGAATGTTACAAGGAAAATTATTTCAGAAACTGGTTAATGGTGCCCTACTAAAGCGGTATGAGAACTGAAAAATACAAAACTAATATATATATGTAATATATAATATATAAAAATGATTACATAACTGTTACAAAAATCGAAAAAAATCTATAAAGACTTAAAAACAACAAAAAAAAACAATATAGCAAGATCAAAATGAAGGAAGTAGTAGAATTCCATTCAGAAGAATTAGCAACTGACATCATAACCATCGAAATAATGACTACCACCTATTTTATCGACATTTCCATAACCATGGTGGATATTGACAAAAACAAGGTTCAACAGTCCAATCAAGCCATCATGATAATCGACGAAAGGAGTGCCAAAACCAGTGTGCATTAAAAGAACCATCGACAAAGCGTCCTTTACAGTCAAATCCGACATTAATAGCTTCATTGACCAAATTGCCGCCCTCTCCACCTATAAATACCACATCAGATGAAGAATTCACATCATTCTAAGAAGAGCTAGAGAGATAGAGCTATCAGACTCCTAAGGTTAAAATACTTGTTCAAAAAACAAAGAAATTTACTGATAAGATAACACCAAAGAACACGAGATCTGCAACCAATAAAGCAAAGGAGCTAGCATCTACTACAACTCCATTGGTACAAACACTGGGAAACATCAGTAAAGAAAAAATTCAGGAATCATCATGGTCAAGGCTATGGGAAGAAATAAAAAAATGGGCATATATAGACAAGAAAATGACAACAGAATCTCAAAACATAAATTCCAGACTATTATGAGTTATATAAATGCACCAATCATGGAAAGACAAAGGAAATCATAGAAAAATTCATCATCAATCGATATCACAAAGGGAATTTTTACTTCAACAAACCCATTGAGATATCTGGGGATGACATTTATAAACTTACATGATTATCTAACAAAGGAGAACCATATCTAGTTGGTTCCAAACTAGGGTTGGTTGAAAAATTAACAGGTACACCAACTAGGAAGAACTCTAAAGTTCTGGTAATCAGTCAAATCCAAGCCACAACACCCAAGATGGTAGTGAAAATCATTTATGTAGGCCTAACCATTACAGTACGTGGGTGCAATTTGAGGCTTGATATGTTAGAACCCATCGACAATATAGCAAACATAGGGAAAACATATTGTTGAGCACAAAACTTAGTTGACCTTGTCAAAAATATCTACATAGAATGTCAGCAGGAAGGTGCCACAATCAGATTCACATATTTAATCATATGGATTATGATGTATCACTTTCGACCTATGGGAGACCCACAATTCCTTGAGCTGACAATATTCCACATGTGGAACTTCAAGCCGTTTTCAATGGCTGGGAACTCACAGGAACTTGAAGCAGCTAAAGTGTTGTTAGACAACTGGTTCCAAAATCTGAATATCAAAATGTCCAGATGAATGGTGCCCCAAAATATCCGAAGAAGTATGCCACCTACAGCACACATCCAGTTGGAATTAGATCACACTACAATCTGGTACATGCAAGGAGATGCAGCGAAAGATAAGCCCCTCAATTATTACCCATCATTTGAGGACATCTTCACAGAGTTGGCCCAACAATCTAATACCAAAATTTCCATACCAGCGATTGCAAAGAATACTGATCAGCAGATTGTCAAGCCTCTAACCGACCAGGAGGAAGAGGAAGACTATGAAGTACACCTTCATATCAGCACTTTCACTCTGGAAGATAACCCAGTAGAAGAGGTAAACACTCTTCAAATAGTAACAGTACTGCAGAAACAACAAGCCCTTGTATAGACACAACAACAGGAGGAGGGTGAGCAATTAGATGAAGAAACGTAGTGCGAAAACCCAAAGTATGCTATGACGAAGTAGGATATTCGACAACTAGCTCTGGAAATATCCAAATCCTAGAAGAAGAAAAATAGTCCGACAAAATGGAAAGGAAAGTGAAAACTCATTATTCCATAGGAATTAGATGATGAGGAGGAGTTTTTTTTTTGTTGGCAAAGTGGTGGAACCCCCCTAACTAGCATAGTTTCCATTGGCTAATAAACCATGAACCAAGGGCATCTAAGCCGTCAAAATCACCCGGGGATCGCACCCAGCCTGGACCGCACCAACCCTTAACATGGTTGGACTTTTTGGTATCCAACAGGATTAGAACCGGTGACCTTCCAGCTTAGGGGGTGTCTTAACCATACCCCACCACCAACTATTCTACATATCGTGTATTAGATGATGAGGAGGAGTTACTCACCAAAGCTGTGGAGATATTGTAGGATGCTTCTAAGAACAAGGTATTCGTCGAAAATAGTTCAAATGATTCATGGAAGAAGAAGCAAAGAAAGAAAAATAAAATAAGGTAATAGTTGCCACCCCTCCTCAAGTAGATTCTATTTATTTAACTTCCACTCCACCACCTCCATCCCCAACTCAAATAGTTCAATAATAAATACCAAACCCGGCCTATGTTCCCTCATTAAACCCTTACAGAAAGGCATTATCTGAAAAACTCAAAGAAAAATTCGATAAAGACACTGACTTGCAAGAATTTATCAACAAACTTCCCAACCTCTTTTGCAATTCTCAACAAATAAATATCACACAACCAGTTATTGAGTCAAGCTCTTCACAACAACTTCTTGCAATCAGCCAGCACCCTGACCAATCACCAAATTTTGCACCAAAACCAAAGGTTGTCGAAGTTATTAAATCTACATTCCAAATAAAACCAGACAAGACCTCTCAAATTGTCGCAACAAACACTTCATCATTCATACAATCCACTAGAAACTCCTTACTTTTGATCAAGGAGGGTGAGGAAGGAACCATACCAGATGAACCTGTTACAAATTATCAAGATGAACTATTAGCAATAGACCAAGAAATGGTCGACCTCCTCAGTTCTGTCGAAAATAATGAACTTATCGACTCACCTCTAGTAGTCGAGGATCCTATGCCAACAAATGCCCTTCTGACCACCCCATCAACTTCAGAACACCCACCCTCTCCTACACCACCTTCAAACTTAGCGCCACCTTCAAACTTAGTTCCACCTTCCACACCACCGGAAAGAACACAACCAGCCACTGACCCCATCTTCGAAACACAGTCGATAAATCTCAACTTACTAGGTAGTCCAACAGAGCAACATCCAAAACAAGAGAAAACAGAATCAATGCTAACAGAAGCATATGTTGCACAACACAAAGACCAATCTTGACAGAAAAGAAAAAGAAAAAAGAGAAGGAACAATAGTAGATAACATCAGTCATCTAACTAGCACAGCTAGGGTTGACCACAACGAAGGATACACATAATATCAAGGAAGATGAATTGGACTGACTGATGGAGCAACTTAACAAAGAATCCAAATAAAGGAAATAAATAATACAAGCACAGATTGAAAAACTGAAAGCAAAACAAGTTGAATTCCTTAGAAAATGCAGATATCTTACACAAGCAATCATTTCAGTACCAGAGGACATCAACATCGACAGACTCTTGGAATAGGCATACCAACTATTCGAAAGTGTCGTGTCTAGTCTGCAAACTCAGCTATAGGAAAGGAAGGAAAATTAGACGGAACAAACCTCTATGTTGTTAAGAAATAATTTTATAGTGTTTTCTGAAGCTCACAAAGTGCTGGAAGAACACTTTGAGGAATCCAATGTCACAGAGGATGTCCTGATAAGTTGGCTCACCTACTATAGCCAAGTATTTCAACAGATAAGCAATACATGGGAGAAAATTAAATCACTTCAAATCCAACGAGGTGACATAGAAGCAATGAGCAAAACAAGTCAATACTGACTCATGTTAGAAACAACAAAGCTGGACAAACTTGAGAAACAAGCACACCAATGGTTAACTTAAGCCAATCCTAGCTTGGACAGCCTCGATGAGATTCATCTACACATGAAAAGATTACTTTAAACTGCAGAGGAGAAAGCACATTTTTTGGGCCCCAACATGAATAATATTATAGACTTATCGATAAAGGAGAAGATGTCAAACTTGTCAAACATGACAACCTTGAGCATCGATATTCAGAAAGCACTCTGCAATTGGACATAATTTTAGCACCAGTTAGTCGTAACAGCAAAAGCCATTGTGGATATTTGCATACATAAATGACCATCAATCCAACAGCACAGTCCATAAAACAAAGAAATTATAGGAACTACTTAATACAATCAATTTTTTCACCTCCCCTATTTCTTTGGGACGAAGAAAGGTTTTGTTCCTAGGGGAGATGTTGGAGGATCTAGTCGGTTAGCCGACTATACTAGTTATCCAACTAATTTTAGATTAGGTCGGCCTCATTAGTCATGTCGGTTGAGTGAATGGACAGGTAGTTACCATAATTGTTTTTTAAATGTATAAATAGGTTGTTGAGCCAGATATGAACTTGGTTTAGTTTTATGTATGAACCCGCATGTGTTATTGAGTAATATAAGTTGTATTCTACCCACTATTCTTGTCTCTTGTCTCTGTTAGGATTATATGATTCTTTATGTGTATTATTGGTAACCTTGCAATCTGAGTGATTACAACATCGCTAAACATACCATCAATAAGTAGGGATTGTACGCTCCTCTACCTATTCTAGATAAATCTTAGGAGTTAGTGTCAATGGTTTATATTTAGCTCTATATAGTAGATGGCTAAATTGATTTGGAAGTAGTCTTTATGAATCCATGGACTATGTTGGTGGAACCATGAGCATTGTTTCGAGAACCCTGAGCGCTTAAGGATATTTGAATAATGTTGATGGAACTATGAATAATTCATAAGGAACTACAAGCATTTAAGGATAAATACATATGGAACAACTAGCATGTATGTTCCAATTGTGGAATAATGCTTGTAGTAAATGGAAGATAAATGTAGGTTAATGGATGAATGGTGATCGTGTTTGGTTTTCAGTTTTTGATTTGCGATTTCGTAAAGTTTCCAGTGATTTTATTAAAAGTATTTATTTGTGACCATGAGATCATTCGTATTATTATTAGAAGAAATAAGGGATTTTCTAATTGGTCCTTGGGGCCAATAAGTGGTCTCCTTTGTCAACATAGCCTTAGTAACAACCATCCTTCTCCTTTTCATTCAGCTTGGAGATATTTATGATTAAAAAAATTTCCTTACTTTGAGTGTTAAGGATGCAACATAATTAACATTAAAATCCAAATAAAGGACAAATCTGAACAATTTCAACCATTTTAACAATATAAAGTACAATTTTAACTAGTGAAAAATGACTCATATATAAAATTACACACTAGGATTAAGTCTTGTGGTCTTTGTCATAGTCAGTGAAGAGAAATAAGGGCATTAGGCTCTAAATCATGATTTAATTTGTGGACTAATTAACCCCAACATAGAATCATGTTATCCCACATGACATGTGAAACATTTCCATTGTTACATCTTATAAAGAGTGTTTTTTTTATTAGAGCACATAGACTTATGAATGATGCATTCACATCAAAATGTATTACCAAAAGGTATTTGTCTTCATTTTGAGAGTTGTAATAAATTGGCTATTAAGGTGAACATCTAACACCTTAACTTGTTATTGCAATAACACCTTAACTTGTTATTTCAATTTGGGAAAATTCATTTTTAATCATCAAACTTATGATATTTGTGAAGGATTTATTTATTATTTGTGAACCAATTACTATTAGTACGGTGTAAAATCATTGTTATAACCACAATTTAAATTGTAAGGGTATAGTCCTTGACATTTTTCCATTATATAACAAATGATAACATGGATGTATGAAGGAACAAGTGAAGACTTGATCATTTCCTTTAACAACAATATGAAGGTGTCATCAACTCTATTACAACAAAATTCTAGTAAGAGTTTTTTTTTCTATTTATGTTTAACTTGTAGGAAGAAGCTTTCATAAATGATTGAACATATGATTTAAAAATAATTTATGTAAGGGATTTCTTTGAATTTCCATGGGAACTAAGTTGTTTGTGTTTATTTTCTTTTAATTTTAATCATTTCTCTTCATTGATCCAATGATAACATGGATATTCCAAGAAACAAGAAAATACTTGAACATTTCCTTTGATAACAATATGAAGGTGTCTTAAACTCTATTACAACCAAATTTTAGTAAGTGCTCTTTATGTATTTGTTTAGTTTATAGGAATAAAACTTCATAAAATTGAACATGTGTGTTTAAAATATTTAATGTTAGGAATATCTTTGAACTACCATGGGGGTTTAGTTGTTTGTGTCAATTCTCTTATTTTCAATCATTTCTCATCCAAAATGTTTATATTGAGGATAATTTAAGAAACCTAGGCCATGGAATTTAGTATAAGAATATAAATATAAATTTATACTTTTGAAAAATGAAATTTCCTCAAAAATGGATGATTCGTCATTATGCACTGCACGCTAGGAGATTTGTTGGGGAAAATAAGAATTTTAGGAAAGGTATTTGTTAAATATATTTAACATATTTTAAACCCTCTTGAGAAGGATGTTAATCATAGATAGATCCATGGATATTAAATATTTGGAACTATATCTTGTTATATTCCTCACATGTTAGTTATTCCTCTTTTCTTAATGATAAGTACAAGTGTAGATACCATATTTGTTGAGTAACATGGGAAGATTATATTTGTGATTCTCATCCAAAATTTATTTACTTTTATTAATTATTTCTTCTTATAAAATACATTCTGTTATCACTCCAGGAAACTTCTCTAGGTTGCAGCTCGAGGATGCCTGGTAACTTAAATGTTTTTATGGTTTTTCTAACTGGATCAAGTCAAGTGACCTACAGGACCTCACACTCTCAAGACATGCATGAACTCAATCAAGGATAAGGATTCTAACTACCACTGTTCAGAGGTTTGATAATTGGTTGAAAGGATGGAGAATTTATCAGGTTGGCAGATTCATACATAAGACAGTTATATATAAATGGCTAATCACAACAAGGAAGGTGCTTGCAATTAAAATCATCAATATACATATAAGATGACAACTCTCAGACATTAAATAACATGAATAAGCCTAAATAACATATTCAAGCATAAGCACAGAACAGAAAAGAAATGGAAGTTGAACATATGATAGCAAAAGAGCTTATATTATGTCATGTGCAATATGAGAAGATTGATAATAGTAATGGCCTATAGGTCCCCAAATTCAAACCTTTTCTATAACATAAGTCTTAGGATTTATAGACTTTACAAAAATATTCAGATCCTGAAAAATTGGATCTGATTTACTAAAAATAGACAAAATAATTGTTTTTTGCAGAATTAGCTCAGAAAATCCTAATTTAACTCCTAGTCTATCTAACTGTAAAACTCGTTCACTTTTTGAACCTTTTGATGACTGCAGTGAGTACTGGGGATAAACCTGTAACTGGTCCTCTGCTAGATAAGTCACTATTTGCAAAAACAGGGGGTTTTTTACCCTTTCCTCTTTGATGTATCCTCAAAACTGGAACAGACCCCCTGTCATGGCGTATTTCAGCAACCTCCAGCTTTACACTTCATCTCTGGGCTAGGTATATTTACCAAAACTGGTCCTTTATGCCAAAATTTCTTTCTACGCCTCTTTCTTCTTTCGGTGGTTAAGGAGTCAAAATTTCGGGTCTGTTAGATGCTGAAAGCTCTGCTTTTGGTGGCTAATGAATTGCTTCTGCATCCGCCTAAGCCACTGAAAGCCCTTTTTTTGCAAAATTTGTCATTCACCTCCCAACTTCATCCTTTTCAATTTTTTTGTTGATATTATGGTATTTCTTCATCTTTTTCAATGTTTGGAAAGTCAGCAGCCTCTTAGATTGCCTTTGGATTCTGAAGTCTTACTGCTACTTCAGCTAGGTTTTCTAGTGTAAAACGAGAGCTAGGTTTTGATCTAGAATTCTTTAACTGAAACCTCAGAAGCCTGATCATCCTGTACAGCCTAGTGTTGTCTTTCATGTACCTTAGATTTCTCCTTTTTAGCAGGACATACATCCCTCTCATCTCTAGGATAGAATTTTGCAACTGCTTATTCCTCTTGGTCAAAATGTAATTATTCCTCTTTATCTCTCTATCCAAAATCTCTAGTTCATGTATTTCTTCTAGCAGTTTGCTCACTCTTTGAGATATAGGTTCACTTGCAGAGGTCTGTGCTCTTTCATTAGAGGAATTTTGGGGTCTAAAATGGGCCTCCTAAGGAAAATAATAAAATAATAGTTTAAATAATAAAATAATAGTTAAAATAATAAAATAATATTG
>LPNX010154513.1:25197-90036 GCA_001517045.1 Pseudotsuga menziesii
GCTCTCCTGATTGAAATTTGAGTAAAAACACGGGGAGATATGTCAAAAATACAAACAAAAAAAGTAGTTCTTTTTATGATACCTATCCCCAAATTTATATTAAAAAAGTGTTTAAGACCTATACGGTATTTCAAATTTAAAGCAATTTCATTGGCTAACACATGATGACATGGAATTTGAATAAAAGTTAAAAGGCCCATTTTGAGTTGAAATTTCCTCTAATATGATTTATCTTGCCCATAAATGACTGGATATCTCTTTTCGACCTAGGTATGGGCAATTTCTGGATAGCTTCAACTCTAACAGGATCAACCTTCACACCTTCAGCTGAGACTATGTGACTTAGGAGTTTTCCCTTACTGACTACAAATTGAGACTTCTTCGGGTTCAGTGATATCCCAAATTTTCTACATTTCATAAATACCCTCCTTAAGTGCTCCAAATGGTCTTCATGGCTGTGGGAGTAAACAGTGAGGTCGTCCAGGTATATAAGCACAAATTTATCTTTCAATCCTGCAAAATCTAGGTCCATGGCCCTATGAAAAGTGGCCCCGGCATTCATCAGGACAAAGGGAATTTTAGCATACATGAAGGTGCCCCAGGGAGTGGTAAAAGCAATCTTCTCTTGGTCATCAGGGTGCACTTCAACTTGGTTGTATCTAGAGAAACCATATAGAAAAGACATGACACTAGCCCCTGAGACCCTTTGTAACAAATGTTCCATACTGGGTAGGGGATAGTTATCTTTCTTGGAGCATTTGTTCAGATTTCTGAAGTCCACACACAACCTAATCTCCCCATTCTTCTTCCTTACCACAACTAGGTTTGCAATACATTTGGAATACATGAGGGGAATGATGATTTTGGCTTTGAGGAGCTTACGGATTTCTTTTTCAATTACAGGTAGTAGGTGTTGATGTATTTGTAACTTCGGAATGTGTTCACTTGTATATTTCATGTATTGTACCCCGATGTTTATTCCGGGAAGTATCTGTAATGTAATTTAGTCATGTCATGCCCTGATGTTCCCATCAGAAGGTTCTATAATGTAAACAAGTCATGTCAAGTCATTGTGGTTAACCCTCCTATTGTTCAAAGGTTAAAGTCCCCATAGTTGTGGGGCCCTAGGGTTATTAGACTCTCCTAGAGAAGTCAGCCATAGTGAGTCATTGTCAAGTTGGGAATTAGTATAAATAGAGAGTGAGCCTCTATATTTATCACACACTCACTCACACTCAGTTGTAGCGCATAGCTGAGGAAGAAGAAGTTGTTGGGGATAGAAAGAAAGAGGCTACTACTGTCGAGATATCATCTTATTGTTTTTGGGATTTTGTTTTTGGTGTTGATTCTATCTTTGAGGAAGTTGCGGGGTTTTATCCTTTATGGTTTCCCTGAGGAAAATATTTTTGTTCATTGTCTCATGTGTTTGATTGTTGTGGTTGTTATTCTCTCAGTTAAGATCCTAAGTTAATGCTAGCTTAAATGATAAAAATCTAACAATAGGAGAGGACTGATAGATATCAGCTTCTGTTTAAAGGGGATGGTGTCCTTCTACAAGGGGATCATGTGTTGGATGATATTAGTGTCGTAGGTTTTTAGGTCACTGTATTCCCAAGAAAATATATCAGTGAATTCTTTTATCAGGCTGCAAAATTTGGATCTCTTATCAGCAGTCAACTCAGTGGACAGATTTATAGGTTTTGGATAACTTTGGCTGCCTGTGTTCTGCTCCTAGACAGCAAGGTCTTTCTTCTTTTCGATAGGTTTGATAGGGATATCATTATGATCAAATATCTCTTCCAAGGGTACTAGACCCCAAGGTATATAATTGCTGGGTAACTGCACAATATTCTAATCATCCACCTTATCTTTCAATTTGAGCTTCCAGGATTCTTCCATATTTAGGTTTTCCTTATCTATATGCATATATGAGAATTCATCTACTACCTGGAGAAATTTACTAAGTTTCTCATCATTTTAAAACACCTTCCAAAATTTTACAATATATGGTAGGGAAGGTCTGTACTTGACTTGGATATCATAACTAAGACTAGGAGGTAGAGGGGGAACAAACAGACTTGCAAAGACAGCAAGGGAATCAACCAGGTGATTCATAGCCCTAGGTATATATGAGAGTTCAAAAAACATGAAATAGTATTTGAGTTTGCATACCTCATCCCCGTAAGCCTTCAGTCTAACATTCTTTGCTTGAAAGGTGTTGTTGACCTGTTGTATAATAAGATCTGCATATCCAAAACATTTCATGCACATGATCCCCATTTCCTTGGCAGCCTTCACCCCTTGCAGCAACGCTTCATATTCTACTATATTGTTAGTAGTATTAAAATCCATCTTATAATGCAGATGAATAGTCTCTTTAGATGGATAAATCAACACTACACCTGCACCTACTAAGGCTTGATTACTAGCTCCATCAAAATACATGCTCCAAACTGAGCTGGTCACTTCTTCAGACTGCTAACAGATGGGTTTTGTAATATGGACTGGTATTTGCTAGGAATCATCTATCTGCATAATGCATGACCCAAAATCTGTGTCTACTGAATAGATGGGATGGCTCATAGAATTCTTTTCATTACTTATTATGTAGGCAAGCTGATTTTCTCTGTAAATCCTCTTGGTATCCCCCCCAAACATTGGGATTGTAGCGTATGTAAGGTCCATCTGAAGGGTACCCCCCAGCCTTTTACTCCATGATAGAGACAGTAAGAGACCAAATTTAGGAGGGATGTCAGCCACTACTATGTGCATCACTATGGTTTTTTAGGGTAGTTGATATAGGTTTACAATGAGGTCTTTAATGAGGCCTAGGCACTTGACCTTCCTGGAGTCAAAATAAAATAGGTCAGGGTAGCGTTTTGTAATGCTGAGGCCAAATTCATCCGTCACTACCTTTGGCATTAGGTTACGGTATGCTCCTAAGTCAAGCAAGTAGTTGTGAAGGATATTGTCATGGATATTCAATGATATGTAGAATGGTGGAAAAGCCTCACCTAACTCTGCAATCATAGGGCTTAGGGTTCCCATGGGTTTATCATCTTGCAGATTGGAAAAATCAGTGTCTATCTGTATTTTTAGTTGAAGGGATTTCAGTATTGATGATTTAAATGAATCATTTTTCATTATCTCTATCAATGGGAAAGGGATCTTCAATTTTCTGATTTTCTGACTCAAAATTGAAAGAATAGTGCAATTTATCAGAAACCTTTACCTCTTGTGATGGAGCTTTGAGTTGAACAGGATCAGGGGCTGATGACTATACTAGCCATTGCAGCTATTTGGAAATGACAACCATCTTCTTTGGTGGAACAGTAACCTTTTAGCTGGAGAAGCAAGCTGCTTTGCAGGAACAACATTCTTCTTAGGTGGAGCAACTTAGCATGGACCTCAGATTATAACCTCCTTGATAATATGCCTAATATACTGCTTCTTCAGTGATCTGCTCATTCATTAGGGCTTCCTCATATTCTTCATGTTTCAAGAAAGAGTAGTCAACTTCATCCTCCATGCAGTTGATGTTGTCTTCAGCCTCTCCTTCTTCCTGAATGAACTCTGGTTCTTCTTCTAGTACAACATTCTAAAAGGGAGCTCTGATTCTCTGATCTTCAGCCTGATTCCTCTCCCTTTGAAGGACCTGGGATATGGGGTTGTTTCTTCTTTAAGGCATAAAATTAGGGGTTTGGGGAATGAAATCATTTGGCCATTTACCCCTCACAGGTATCTGCCCTCTGTCTTTCAGCCTTGACATTTCAGTAGTCAAACTATCCAATAATTTTGCCATTTTGTCAATTTTGTTCTCTGATGAAGAGGCCTCAAGAGGGTCTGTGGGCTGCTTCTTCCTATCTATCTTTCCTTTGACCTTCTGAGATGCCACAATGTTAGATTCTACCTCTTGGGAAGCATCCTGCATGAGTGATAGGGAAATAGATCTTCTCTCTCCGAGGAGCAGGAAAAAATCAAAGTCAAAGGCATTTGCATAGATGATCTTAGTTGAGGTATTAGTTGGCTTGATCTCAGCAGGGATCTTGTTGAACATCTTGTTAAACCTTTTGGTGAAGTTGGAAATAGACTCCCCATTCTCCCTCTTTAGATTGCTAAACTCAATGATGTAATAGAGGTGGTCTCTTCTCTCTCCCTAGTACTTCAGAACAATGTCATCTAGGGCTTCAATGCCTGCTATTGAACCAGTAGGAAGCTCCTTCAACCACTTCCTAGCCTGACCATCTAGGCTTTGTACAAAAAGCCTAGTCCACACATCTTCTAGTTCTATGTTTATATTCTCAGCATAGCTGTAAAATGCGTCTAGGTGTTCTTCAGCTATGAAATATCCCTCTCCAGTAAATTTAGGCATGTATTTGAGATAGTCTCTAGTAGGCATGGTCGAGAGGGGGTTTGGTAAATTCAGAGGGGTATACCTAGCTACCAATATCCTTTCCATTTTGGTCAGAGGGGTAGCCATGTTGGAAATGGGTATGGAAAGGGTGGAAGAAAATACTACTAGTGAGATTGGTAGCTGGAAGAGTGTTGGTGGTAAATTTATCTCAGTGGAGTCACCAAGGATTGGATATTTATGAGCAACAATGCTTGAAGATCCATCAACCCTAAAATTTTCTAATGTATTTATAAATTCCTGAGAATTGAATGTTTCAATAGAATAAATAATAGCAGAAATATCTCTTGAAATACTTGATGTAGCTCCCCTTGCAGCTCTGGAGGTTTGTCTTACTGAATCCCTAGCTCTTCTTAGAATCTCTTCTAGATCTGAAACAGGTGTTATTGGTGGCCTTTTAGGGTTTGATCTGGTACTTCGTCTTCTTGAATCCACCTTATTCCAATGGATTCACTGGATAGATGATTACAACCCGAAAGTGTCCAGACTTTGTATATCATCAAAGTAGGATCTATGTCATCTCCAAGGGAAGTTGAGCTTCAATCCTCTCTCCCCTGCAATAGCACCAATTTGTTATCACTCCAGGAAACGCCTCTAGGTTACAGCTCGAGGATGCCTAGTAACTTAAATGTTTTTTATGGTTTTTCTAACTGGATCAAGTCAAGTGACCTACTAGACCCGACACTCTCAAGACATGCATGAAACTCAATCAAGTATAAGGCTTCTAACTACCACTGTTCAAAGGTTTGATAATAGGGTGAAAGGATGGAGAACTTATCATGTTGGTAGATTCATACATAAGACAGTTATATATAAATGGCTAATCATAACAAGGAAGGTGCTTGCAATTCAAATCATCAATATATAGATAGGATGACAACTATCAGACATTAAATAACATGAATAAATCTAAATAACACATTCAAGCATAATCACAGAACATAAAAGAAATGGAAGTTGAACATATGATAGCAAAAGAGCTTATATTAGGTCATGTGCAATATGAGAAGCTTGATAATAGTAATGGTGTATAGGTCCCCGAAGTCGAACCTTTTCTATAACATAAGTATTAGGCTTTATAGCCTTTAAAAAAATATTCAAATCCTGAAAAATTGGATCTGATTTATTAAAAATAGACAAAATAATTGTTTTTTGTAGAATTAGCTCAAAAAACCCTAATTTAACTACTAGCCTATCTAACTGTAAAACTCGTTCAATTTTTGAACCTTTTGATGACTGCAGTGAGTACTAGGGATAAATTTTTAACTGGTCCTCTGCAAGATAAGTCACTGTTTGCTAAAACATGTAGGGTTTGTGACCCTTTCCTCTTTGATGTATCCTCAAAACTGGAACAGAACCCCTCTGATGGCGTATTTCAACAACCTCCAGCTTTACACTTTCTCCCTAGGATAGGTATATTTACCAAAACTCGTCCTTTATGCCAAAATTTCTTTATGTGCCTCTTTCTACTTTCGTTGGTGAAGGAATCAAAATTTTGGGTCTGTTAGCTACCGAAAGATCTGCTTTCGATGGCTAATGAACTGCTTCTGCATCTTCCTAAGCCACCGAAAGCCCTATTTTTTGCAAAATTTTCCATTCACCTCCCAACTTCATCCTTTTCAATTTTGTTGTTGATGTTCTAGTATTTCTTCAACTTGCCCAATGTTTGGAAATTAAACAGCCTCTTGGATTGCCTCTGTATTCTGAAGGCTTACTGTTGCTTCAACTAGGGTTTCTAGTGTAAAACGAGAGCTAGGGTTTGATGTGGAATTCTTTAACTGCAGCCTCATAATCTTGATCATCCTATATAGCCTGGTGTTGTCTTTCATGTACCTTATATTTCTCCTTTTTAGCAGGGCATACATCCCTCTCATCTCCAGGACAGAATTTTGCAACTACTTATTCCTCTTGGTCAAAATGTCATTATTCCTCTTTATCTCTCTGTCCAAAATCTCTAGTTCATGTATTTCTTCTAGCAGTTTGCTCACTCTTTGAGATCTAGGTTTGCTTGCAGAGGTCTGTGCTCTTTGTTCATCCTTCTCTTCCCTAGGTGTTGGTGAAGGAAGCTCTTCTTGCTCTGTTGTCAATTGCTCTGCTAGGTCAGCCCCTTCCCCCCTCTCTTCTTCTGAGTCTGAGTAGGGAAAGTTCAGAATGTTTTCTCTTTATGTTGGGATTTCTTTACTTTTTTCACTGAAGTCTAGGTTTCTTTTAGCTTGTTTGTTTTTAGAATGGGAAGAAGACTAATCTACAGGTGTTGGTGAGATAGCCCTTCTTTTTCTCTTTCCACTCTTGGGGGTGGTGGATTTCTTCGAAGGATAATTTCCCTTCTCTTCTGGTTGTAGGCCTATTTCAAAACCATTCCAAAATAGAAAATGTGTCCATGCCATATTTCTCTTCTCCAGCAATTCTTGGATAAGGAGTTGTATAAGGCCATGGTGAGACAACCTTCCAACAATATTGGTTGGTTGAGCCTTCACCTAGTGTGCCATTTTTGTCAGGCTCTTGTGTAAGTAGAAAGGTAAATTTAGAGGGCTCTTTCCTGTAAAATGGTTCATTAGTTTGAAGTGATATAGCATTTCCCTGTTGTATCTCCCTTCACAAGTTATAAATACCACAATAGATTTTAGTAATTGTTGCCACCTTTCTTCTAGCCAGGTGGATGGAACACTTTTCTTCCACACCACATCTCTGTGTTGAGGCTTTAAATAGAATCTGAACTCCACATTTTTAGTAATGGTAGTTTTAAACCACTTCTCCCTAGTTCTTGGGAGTCCTGTCACCTCTGTAATTAGGGTTTCATCCACCATGAACTCCTCCTTCCCTATTATTTCCTTGGATCCATCAAAATAAAGGGCAAATGCCTCTGCAATTTGTTGGTGTGACCCTTGAAAATTTTCACAAAACCTGTAGCTGCCTGTATCTTTGAAAAACTGGTAGACTTCTGGATAGGATTGTAGGTAGCTCATGTTTCCTAGTTCTTTCCTGGGAGTAGGCACTCCCTTCTTCATTTTTGAATTGTGCCTTTGAGTAGGCGCAAAAATAAAATTCAAATTATGTGGAAGATGTTAGCAGATTGTTTTTTCATAGAAGGCCTCGAGTGGTAAGGATGCATGCATTCGAAGGCGGAGTGTAATGGAGATATGGCACTAATTTTGAGGGTTTAACTACTTGGTAAGTGCTTGAGTGAGATGATGATGGATACTGGTGATATCAATGAGACAAATCACTCAGTAATCATTTTAATTTCGAACTTGGCATTCAGTGGTGGTTTTTCTATGGTCGTAGTATGTATGGAGGTAGATTAGGGTTTTTATTCCCATCAGTAAGGTCAGAGTAGCAACGACCTCTTAAATCATTAATTTATGCCTTACCGCAGTTTTTCCTTGTCCTTTCGGTGGCTTATAGTGCCAAATCATGACTTGTTTGGTGATGACGGTTTGATTTGATACTCACGTAACCATTTTACTGTTCTTTCCTTTTCAGTGGTTTAAGAGTATTAGGGTTTTGTTTGCTAGCTGCCGAAATCTAGGCTTTTAGTGGTTAATAACCTGCCAACATGTTCACCCAAGCTGCCAAAACTTCCTTTCTGCCACGTCGTACTTCATTTGCTTTTGGTGGTTAAGAGCATCTAAGGTTTTGTTTATTAGCTTCCAAAAGCTAAGCTTTCGGTGGCTAATGAACTACCCACGCTTTCTCCCAAGCCACTGAAACTCACTTTTTCTCCAACGTATTTCATTCACTTTTGGTGGTTAATTTCCTCCTGTAAACACTCACTAAGCTGCCAAAACCAAAGCTTTACAGTGGCTAATGAGCTGTTGGAAAACCTGCCTAAGCCACCGAAAGTCCTTTTAGCATAATTTTAACAAATAATGTAATGATCTAGATTTTAGTGGATAATCATGGTCCTGCGTTATACTGTTAGCTGTTGAAAGCTAGGATTTTCAGTGGATAATGAGCTGTTGGAAAACTCACCTAAGCCACCGAAAGCTAAAACTCTCAATTTTATCAAATAACAGAACATGAGATATCCTCATTTTGTTAGTCACCCCAATATCTTTCATAATGACTTAAAATCTTCATCCTATCAAAAAATAAATTGTCTAAGTGAAATTATTGAAAATAAATTTATTTTGGGAGATAACACATTCTATAATGATCCATGTTACTCAAGTTATTATCTTCTTCTCTTACTGATTAAAATTTTGTTGCAACACTTTCAACTCTTAGGGCATACTTTTATAAATTGAAACAATCACAGCTTGTTCATCACAAGTCCATGTCAAATATATAATTTATTATGTTTAAGATAAAAAGATGTATTTTTCAAGGAAAAAAATCAAACATATCATTAAAAATCCAAAAAAATAGGAACACATGCAAAATAAATACCCCTCAAGAAAACATATTTTATGTCTTCAATATCTTGGTCATGTGACATTTTATTTTACTATTTTTTAAACCACATATTTTTACTTTTTTTTTTAGTTTTATCACAACAAAAAAATCCAAATGCAATATAAAAATTTAAGTAATAAAAATTCATCATTTTATTCTTATTTCAATGTCTTAAGATTTTTCCCTCCTAATTTAACTAAGATAATTTTTTATTTTGTACTCTCTTTTTTTTGTTAATAAGTAGGAACACGTTATATTACTTATAATACAAAAAGATATTACATTCAAGCCCAACCAGCTGGAAGATCCATGCTTAACTAGGTTGTTCTTTGAAGGATTCAATCAGTCATCTCCCCTAATTCCCAAATATGTACCCTTCCTTTTCAACAGGGAAACAGAACCAACCCAGAGACTTACATATTCCAAAACACAGTCATTCCTCTAACACCTGGCCTGGAATCCTTTGATCCCATGTCTACACAAAGACTGACTCTGAGTAATAAAAACACCCTCGTGGACCCCTTCCCGACTAAAAATATGATAGGCATAGACATACGATACATTTTTCGACATAGTCATAATTAAATAGAAACAATGTATAGCCAAAGCTTCAAAATGTAAAACATAGAACATTGGTAAGCCAAAAAATCCCAATCCTCTCATGATCCTCACTACGGAGGAGGTTCTTCTGAAGAGGGAGATTGTGCTTCCTTAGCTTGCTCCCTCGGGTGATCTAGAAATTCTCCCATGATCAGGTCCAGTAGGCGAAAGCCTGCAGCACTTTCCTATTGCCCCGTCGGATTAGAGTCAAGCCTTCCTTGATGCCATGCACCATTTGTGCCTTGGCCTGCTGTTGCACATAAACATCATGACCATCATGTGTTAAGGCCCAAAACATGAGAATTTTCCCTTAAATCCCAAATTGTGAAGTTGGACAGTGGCCCAGACTCATGTTTCCATATTTGAGTCTAGCACCGCCTTTTCCCTTAATGCAAGAGGTGTTACCTTCTTCAATAAATCCCATTGTCTCTTGACAATAACCGGTGCCACCGCTGCCTACCTTTAATCAAAGAGCAGTTCCACCCTGGTAACACTATGTCAGCATGGAAGAGAAGCGGTGCTCGAGTTAAAATGTGAAAAAGAGAATATTCCACAAAGCTTCTCGAAGGAAGACTTTGTGGTACCCTCATCCCTAATCTTGTGGACCACCTGGACTCTAGATCCTCCCTTTTTGGATCTCCCTTCCACCTCACCCACCAATTACTCGACCATCACTATCCTCCCAAGGTCTATAAAACCTTTCTCCTACCCCATGGTTGAGAGAGAGAAAAGTTATGCTGCTAAACTGAGATTCTGGCCTAATCTAGGGTGAGCATAGGAGGAGAAAGTTGGAGATTTTGAGGACAACACTAAGGAAAATTTTGTAAGCTTTCTTATTCATTATTAATGCAAATTTTGTTCCTTTCTCGTAAAATGTGTTATGTTTAAATCATTTCATTTTATTACTGGACTCCTTAGTCACTAGTATAGAAATGTAGATTATGTTCTGGTACCTTTGATATTGCTTGTCTATTTGATGTGTTTGTGTAGGTACATCCATGGAGATTCATCACCATAAGAGACACTCACATCATACTGTAGAACAACCAAAGTATTCATTCCAGATATCTACAAGCTCTAGGGGAAGTCTTCCATCCTTGTTGTTTACCCATTTGTTCTAGATCTGAACCATTCACACTAGACGAATAGCTCTTGTCTGTAAGAGGTGTGATTTTCCTAGCAACAAATATGGTGACCATGTTGGGGAAGAGCTTTCAGCACATCTGATTTTCCTTGGTTCTCAAGCACTTGTCTAAAATCCAAACTCCAACCTTTCAGTGATTAGATCCACTACTTGTTCTAGTGATATTTTGGTTTGGTATAACCAAATCTACTTAGATATGATGCACATATACTTCCTATACTTAAATTTCCTATAAATTTCATGATTTGATGCTAGTGTTTCAGCATCTAACTTTATCTTTTTCACCATTCTTTTGGTTTTTCATCTACAACAGTCACCACACATGCATAAAGGACAATAAGCGATACCACCAGCCCTGCTCATTAGTCGTTAAGTGGTGCCACCACTCTGTCATAGTGGACAAAAGGTGGTACTGAGCTAGTAACACTTTTTCATCAACACTCATCAAGCAGTTCCAGGTAGGTCTTTTACACCTGTGTGATTTCAAAGCTAAACTTATTTTTTCTTTCTATTCTGTATGTTTTTGGGCTTCATGCTTGAGATATGGACTGTTAAATTCATAGTCTGATAGTAGTAAATTCTTGCTTTGCTTTCATTCAAAGAGCTAGGTTACATCCATTGTATTGGCTGCTTGAATGCTTGGTTCGATTTTCAAAAGGAGTGATTGGAAGTTAGCTGAGTTAGATCTCTTTTCACAACTTGATCAAACTGAAAAGGAAGCTTTTCTTTTTGGATTTTACTTTCGTTCTTTGTTAGTTTATGAAAGACTTTTTTTTTCTTTTGATTCAAGGAAAATTTTATGTTGAGATTTGATTATAATTTTTCTTAAAGACGGATCATTGGACCCCTGACTAGCTTCATAAGCTTTCAGATATCCATGTTCTTCTTTTCTTTTATATACTCTTGTCTCGTCAAAAGAAAAAATATATCATAGTTTTAAGTTAGATCTTTTCATTTTTTGAAGAAAATTGAAAAAGTTCTTAGTGTGCCTTTTAGTGTTATTGTCTTTCTTTTTCAGGAAAAGAGATCTCGCTTTGTTCTTGATTTCAAAGATCAGTGTAGAAGTGTGTTCCTTGTTTGCATTTTTTTTAAATTTGAGTTAAGTGTGACATTTTGGGAAAATATTTTGGGTTTGAAATAGAATTGAAAACACTCTCTCCTTCCCGTAAGTAGGGCATACTTTGAATGGTAAAGTGAAAAATTTGCATCCCATATTGCATGGTTTTACTTTTTTGTACACATTTCATGCATCCACCTCACCGTTCAATATCCAATTAATGGTAGCTTTAGGTTAAAATTCTTACTAACTTGAGTGATAGGATAGAGACATGTTCTTGCGTCTTTAAACATAGGACCTGTCGTTATTTTGCTGCACTGCGACCCAGGAATTGTGCAGTTCTTTCACATACCGTCGGTATATCGAACGACCTTTCACGTACCCTTGAGGTATATAGAAAGGTACTTCACATACTCGATTGTATATTGGAAGGCACCTTTTAAACGATTGTGCATTAGACAACACTAACACAGATTTGAGCTCCCACGTATCGTGCATATATCGGGAGACCCTTCTAGGATTCCCTAAACCATCTGATAAAAACCCTTTTGGTTGTCTTATCAGTGCAATACACTGAGAACAATACTCTGGGAGACTACTGTGCACATACCATCCAGGAAATCAGGTATTTAGGCAAGGGACAGTCCCAATCCTCCTTGACGCACTTTACTATTGGGCCCTGCAGTATATAGCGAGTTGAAAATACTTGATAATCCTAGTGAGGAACTGACTTTTATCAGCCCCTCTTGTCACTTAAGTTTGTTTGTGGCCTTTAGCTTGTGTAGGAGATTTTTTGTGTGTTTTTTCTAGTTTTCAAACCCCAGGTTAGGCTTTTAGTGACCAGCAATCTGGCTAATTTTCCTATGAGACGATCCAGAAGGGCTCAAGGCTTACCACCTGACTTCCCTCCTATTGCAGGAGAAAGACCAATGGAAGCTACTAACCAAGGAGCTACATTTTATTCTCATGTGGAATAGAATCCAGTTGTGGAAGCAAGGGAATAATTCACCACATACAATAACCCCTTAGTCGAACAGCCTCTTACGGCTGACACTGCTTTCCATTTTCCAATGGAAGTTCATGTCGGTTCATCAAATTTGGTTGGTCGCATGGGGGGTTCACTCAGTGAACTTGATACATAGCACAACCATTCAAAGGATATTAAAGAATATCCCTAATTTCATGAAATAATGGAAAATGCCTCCTAATAATATTAATAAATTAAAATCCATAAAAATTCAAAATCAAAACCCTTTCGTGGATGGACTTCCCTACCTTATTATCAAAACAAACATCATTGATGTTTGAACCCAAATGAACATATAAAAATTCCTCTTACTTATAACACCATATGATAATGTACATGGCTTGTATTTGGGTCATTCACAAGATGCAATGAATTGTCTCCACTTCCTATAGATGTATTCTTGCAATAAAGGGATCTAACAACATTTAGTTACCTTTTCTTAGGTTATATTTAGTTTTTTTCTTTACAGGAGAGAGAAAAATATTTGTTGTTAAGTTTCAAGCATGCAATAGTTATAAATATACATAGATAGTGAAACTTATGTGATACCATTTAACAGTAATGAATAACACATAGGGCATGTAAAAAAGGATTTAGATTTGCATTTATGTTCATGTCAGTTCCAATACAAAATTAAGACAGATGCCTTGCATATAAGAATTGAAATTACAATTATGAATGTTCCAATTATAACTCAATAGAAGATACAAAAGGTTGAAAGAAATAACTAGTCAAGAAAGATTGATCTAATTTTTATTGGTTCTAGTGAGCCAAGAGATATTGATCTCACTTTTATTGGTTGTTGTGGAGAAAGGTTTGATTAAATATCAATACCCACCTAAAACCCAACATAAAAAATTATTCTAAAAAAAGACTTTGTAAGTTCAATTATTTGGAGGTATAAATCTAACCTACAATTTGGATGTTATTCCTTAGCAGCTTTTAGGACTGATATAAATCCATCCCATTATTTGGGGGTATGAATCTGGCCTGCGATTTGGAGGTTATTCCTTAGCAAAACCTAGGACTAATATGAATCCAACCAACGATTAGAAGGTATGAATTGAGCCCATGATTTGGAGGTATAAATCTATCCCATTATTTGGGGTTATTCCTCAACCCACCGAAATAAAATAAACCCCAATATTTATATTACTATGTCAAATTAAACCCCCCCCCCCCTTGACCCATTAATATGAGGAAATATATTTTTGACATTTTTAGGGTTGTTGGAGGAGCAAGTCAGTATGTCGACTTGAACGATAGCCGACTTATTCAATTAGACAACTAATTCGGTCAACCAACTAAGTCGGTCAATTGACTACTTAGATATTAGGTTGGCCACCTAAGGTCATGTCGGTTGAGTGAACCGACAGGTAGTTATTTTTTAACTGTTTGTAAATCGTATATATTAGGTTGTTGAGCCAGATGAGAACTCAGTTCAGTTCTCTGTATTGTATGGACCCTCTCATGCTAATATAATCTGTTATTCTATCTACTTGTTCTTGTCTCTTGTCTCTATTATATATGTATGTTTTAGTATGTATTATTGGTAACCTTATGTGATCTGTGAGATTACAACATTGGTTTTTTTTTCGGGACATGAACCAGGGTCTCTCAGGTGAGAGTCGAGTATCTTAACCAACTAGACTACAATGAAAAAATAACAAGTTAGGTTCCTTAACAAGTGCAGGGACCTGGTCCAGTCTGTGATACTAGGCCCGGTAGAGGTCGACACTGACAAAACACTAGAAAGAGCTTATCAGTTGTTTGAAAGCGTGGTTTCGGTGCTCCAAGCACAGATTCAGGAAACAAAAGAAGAGAAGAAAGAAGAAACCGTCCAACTACTGATGGAGCAGCACACAGCCTTCTCCAAAGCCTACAAAGTGTTGCAAGATCACATGGAGGAGTCTGTCATCACTGAAGAAGTACTGAGAGACTGGCCTGCTTACTACAGGAAAGTCTATCAATGCACCAGACAGACCCGACAAGACATCCAAGCACTTGAGAAGAGGAAAACCACTGACGAAGCACTCAGAAGCACAATTGAGGATCAAATAGCGCTTGAGACAGCTAAACTCCAGAAGCTTGAGTGGGAAGCAAATCAATGGGTGCATCAATCCATTCCCAACTTAGAAAAAGTAGACATCATCTACCCATAGATGAAATAACTCAGAGAGACAGCAGAAGAAAAGGACCAGTTTATGGGTCCCAACATGGAAAGAATAGCTAAAATTTCCATTCCAGAGAAAATGTCGATCTTATCAAATCTGACTACACTCACCATCGACATATAGAAAATATTGCAGAGTTGGACGGATTTCCAGTATCACCTCATAGTGACAACCCCAGCAATCGTCGAAGTCTGCATTCAGAAAAGACCAACCATCAGACTTCATAGCCCATGAAGATCAAGAGTACAAAATAAATACTACTTAGACAGACAAGGAAATGTTAGTACCTCCTTGTTTCTTCGGGACGAAGAAATGATTTGGTCATCGGGGAGATGTTGGAGGAGCAATTCGGTATGTTGACTTGAACGATAGCCGACTTAGTAGATCAGCCGACTAAGTCAATCAGCTGACTAATTAGGGATTAGGCCGGCCACCTAAGGTCATGTTGGTTGAGTGAACCGACAGGTAGTTATTTTGTAACTGTTTGTAATATGTATATATTAGGCTGTTGAGCCAGATGAGAACTCGGTTCAGTTCTCTGTATTGTATGGACCCTCTCATGCTAATATAATCTATTATTCTATCTACTTGTTCTTGTCTCTTGTCTCTGTTATGTATGTATGTTTTAGTATGTATTATTGGTAACCTTATGTGATTTGTGAGATTACAACAGGGGTATTCAAACCCCTAATATGAATGGACATGATATGATATTGCCTCACTAGTGAACCCCTCTTGGTTGATCGCCTGTCTGATGACACCTAGGGGACATAATATGGCCCTAATGCTCTTTTTCAAAGAACCTCTATGGGTCAATAAATTTTAGAATTTGGGGTTACTAGACCATCTTTTTTCAATCCTCTATCAAATGAGGGTATGTATAGAAGGTTCCAACCATCTCTTGATCGCATACATGACTTTCAAGAAAGACTAGAAAATTTTGTTTCCTCGCCTCTACCTCATAAAGAACTTATGTCAACTCTTTTACCCCATCTATTGGAATCAGTCCCGTCTGGATACCGTTCACTCACAATGTCTCAATTTACTCCTAGTTTGGCATCACCAGTTTAAGGTTCAATAGTTCATAATCCAGGTCAACCTTCCAACCTTGTTACTGTAGTTCAAAATCCAGGCTCTTATCTTGGCTCTCCCGTATCCTCTTCCACTGATGGGAAACCTCCAGGTCAAGTTGCATCAGTAATTAGTGGAGTTACATCCAGTACAATATAGAGCTCTACTTTAGGACAATCAGTAGTTGTAGTCCCTACCACGATAACCAAAGAGGTTACTCCCCCTTCTAGTACAGGCCAACCCTAAAGGGTACAACCTATTGTTAATCAACCTTCTTGGGGATATACTCACTTGGGAAATATACAATCTGTAAGTAATGTAAAATTTCAACCTACGTCTACAAGGACGGTATATCCAGACATGCCTTACCCTGGGAACATGTTTACACCTTGGGGGAAACCCAATTGGTCTTATATTCCTATTCTTGGGGAGATACCTATCAATACTGCTGGAAGATATGGTGTCCCACCTTTTGGGGGGCCACCTGGTGGAGGCCCACCTGATGGGGGCCACTTGGAAGAGGCTCACCTGGAGGAGGTCCATATTATGGTGGACCACCTCCTGGTGAACCACCTCATGGAGGACCACCACCTCCTGGAGGACCACCACCTTCTAGGGGGACACCACCTGGTAGACCACCTCTTGGTGGACAACCTTTTGGAGGCCCACCTAGAAAAGTAACACCTAGTGGAATCCCGCTTGGAAGAGGACCACAACCACCACCACCTAGAGGAAACCCTCTTCCCAGAGGCCCACCTCCATCTAGTGGATCTTCGGGAGGATTGTCTGCAAATAAAAATTCCCAACAACCAGTGTATCGATCGATTTATGGTCCTACTAGTATACCAATTCCCTATCAATACTACCAGTATTTTCAACCTAACCGACAAATTTCTTTTTTTGGCAACTTTGGACTTGCCTGATTTTTCCAAGTTGATTAATGATCCCATTCAGCATAACCCTTTGTGGCCAACAATTCTAGTAAAGTTACCATCAGATAATCCAAAATTTGATGGGAAGCAGGGAGAAGATCCCAAAAGCTATGTTATGACCTTTCATATATGGTGTTCTTCCAACTCCTTGATGGATGATTATGTCTATTTAAGGATTTTTCAGTGATCTTTGACTAGTACAGCCACGAAGTGGTACATTGAACTTCCACAACATTTGTTTGTGGGATTTAGCTCGTTGGCAACAATTTTTCTTACTCATTTCCAACTGCCCATCCGTTACGAGACTGGTATGGATATTTTGACATCACTTCATCAAAATACTTCCACACACATATCTGACCATATTCATGAGCGGAGGAGACGACAAAGACTATTGAAAGCCCATGTTCTAGCTCAATTATTAGCATATTGGTTCACAAAATCCTTGTTGCCTCCCATTTCCCGAGATGTGGCTATGGGTGGTGTTGTTACTGAAGAGCAGGGTATCAATCACGCTCAGTATCTGGACATAGTTTATTCCCGGTCTGGAACTCTGTGTGACCTAATCCCTCAATCTCCTTGCCCCAACACTGACCCTACTAAGCCACCTATAGAAAATCCTGTTAATTGGGTTGTCAGTTCAATCCATCCCTCATCAGCAATTAATCCTTCCAAGCAACAAAATACTTCCACTACTACTCCTTCTACTCTTATGGTTTCCGCCGAGGTGAATGCTATCCAAATTACGCAAACACTCGGTAATAAGAAGAAAGGTAAAGGGAAAAATAACAAACTTGGAAACCATCAAGAGAATCACAGGGCTATAGCCCCAAAGAATGGTAATAAAGGCAAGAGTAAGGCTAAGTAACCATTATTGTTGTGTGGTGGTGACCGCTTCATGAAGGAGTTCCCTCGTCATGAATATATTAGTAAAATTTTGAAAAGTAACCCTACACCTGCAGTGCTTATCGACCCCTTTCCATCTCAACAACAATTGATAGATCATATGTCTAATAAAGGACCCTCTAATTTGACAGAAGAAATCATAATGATGTCCTCAGAAACTATCATATTGAATACTTGTAGTCGGTCATATGAAAAACCTCCAGAAAAGAAGGACGAGAATCCTTCTTCCGAGAAAACGCCTTCCACTAGTTATCCTCCATCTTCGTCTAATGGTCCCCTCACGATCAAGAAACCTAATCTTGAATTGATTTTGCATCTACCCAAGAGTACCCTCAGAAATACTATTTTTAATCCAAAATGCTCAAGCTGCACAATTCTACAACATTGTTGAAGATTTAGCTCAAGCACCTTGCGCAATGTCTACCTTGGATGTGCTCCAAAGTTGTCCCACACAATGCAAAAACTTGTTAACTACACTAGGGGCATAAGACCCATAAAACATGAATTTTATTCACTTTAATGTAGAGAACTATAAGTCTAAATTACCCCACTAGCTCGCATTTCAAATTGCGACAAGAGTAGTTTGGAGAAAGGTCCATAGGATCGTTCTGGATGAGGGAGCTTCCACCTCAGTTTTGTCTATGACTTGTTGGAGAGCCACTGGTTCTCCCAAACTGAGGAAGTCACCCACAACCTTGAAAGACTTCGATGGACAATGTTTCCAACCTCATGGTATGTTACTGGCCCTTTCGATCAAGCTTGGCAGTAATATTGTTTCCATTCAAGTGGAGGTAGTCGATGCCCCATTCGAATACAATATTCTATTGGGGAGAAACCGGTTCTATGCTATGACGGTTGTTGCTTCGACAGTATTTCAAACACTCCAATTCCCTCATTCAAGGAAGATTGTGACCATCGATCAACTCAATTTTTGTTCACCAGATGTTGCTACCCCCACTGCAAATAATATCCCTATGCTAGGTCAATCCCCTCCTCCTTATCAATTGATTGGGATAAGTATGCTAAAGGATTCAACCCTCATGGGAGGGTTTCCCTCAACCCCTTCTAATATGGAAGTGGCTACTGTGAACATGATTTCCACATCTAGCCACAGTCTTAGAGGAAAAGAAGTTTTTGAATCATCCTCTTTAGGCCCGTATGAAGCACTTTATGATGTTGTTTAATATACTTCCGATGTCCAGCCTGATGATATTCATCTGGTGGATTTGGATCCTTACCACTTTCCCTACTAGCTAGAACCCTCTCTCCCCACTCTAGAATATCTCACACATAATTTTCCATTAGACGATTCCATTATGGAGAGCATGAGTGTGGATGAACCTGTTTGGGAAGATCATCATCATAGATCTTCTTTCCTTACCAACGCCAGTTCGGTATACTTTGATCTTGTAACTCTTATTAGCACTGATATCACCAGCAATCCTCAAACACCTGTATTGTTGCAAAATACTAATTCTAAAGGAAATCTTTGCAACATCACTTATACAACCCCTATTGACATATCAGTCAAGCCCGGAACTATTGAGCACGTTCATGTAGGCCAGAACCGTTCAACATAGGAAACTGAAAGTTATAGAGATCTTTTCAAAGAATTATGTGATATTTTTTCCTAGACATACGAAGAAATGTCGAGGATTGATTCGTCTATCATCGTACATGAGATTAAAACTTATCCCATGACAAAACCAGTCCGATGAAAATTACGTCAATTCCATCCTAGGAAGGCTACAGCTATCAAAGCCGAAGTGGAAAAACTTCTGAAGGAGGGGTTTATTTATCCCATACCACTAACATAATGGGTGTATAATATTGTCCTTTTAGCTAATAAACATAGCACTATTAGGGTTTGTATCGATTTTTGAGACTTAAATAAGGCTTGTCCTAAGGAAAATTTCCCTACTCCACACATCGATCAAATCATCGATAACTGTGCTGGGAGTGTCATCTTTTCTTTGATGGAAGGATTTTTTGGCTACAATCAGATAGAGATTCTACCCACCGGTCGGCATAAAACAACATTCATTTTCCTGTGGGGAACCTTTGTGTATCAGAATTTACCCTTTGGTCTAAAACCCATCAGAGCTACATTCCAGTGCACCATGAACTATGATTTTTCATGATATCAAGCGCATCATGGAGCCATATCTTGACGATCTCACTGCTCATTCACAACAACTGGAGGACCACCCAAGGCACCTTAGAGACATTTTCCTTAGGTGTCGTCATTATAATATCCGGCTTAATCCACACAAATGTGTCTTTTGTGTTGAGACTAGACCTCTTCTTGGCTTTATGGTTTCCAAATATGGCATCCAGATTGATTCTTTGAAAATTGCTTCTATTTTGGCCTTACCCGCCCCGAAAAATATCATTGAACTCCAAAGTTTGCAAGGGAAGGAAAAATTTATTCTTTGTTTTGTATGCAACTTCGTAGAAAAAACGCATGGCTATATGCGTCTCCTTAAGAAGGACACTATGTTATTTTGGGATGACCAAGCCCAATGAGCTTTTGATAATCTGAAACATGCTCTAACCCAGTCACTAGTGATACACCCCCCGGATTACTCAAAATACTCCCTGTTGTATGTTGTTGCCTCCACTAAGACTATTGGTATGGTTCTAGTGCAAGAATATTCCAACGACCAAGAACACATGATCTATTACCCGAGTAAGAGTCTTCTTGACTCTGAATCTCGTTACTCGTGTGTGGAGAAGATGTCTTTTTCTATGGTCATTGCTGTGCAGAAATTTCATCACTAAATATTACTCCACACCATAATTGTACTCCCAAATAAAAAACCCATGTATTACATTATGACTCGTTAGGTAATAGGGGGCAATATTCCCATTGGATCGTTATCATTACAGGAATTTGATCTTGAGTTTTCTAAGGATACTTCAAAAAAGTCCTTGGTCTTCACTAAGTTGATGTGTGACCTTCCATGTGCTTTGATGGAAGTTGAGCCCAATGATTCATGTCCGGATGAATTATTGTTCCTGATCAGCACAACAAACCCGTGGTATGGATATTTGATCATTTATCTCCAGACCCACATATTTCATCCCAACATATCCAGTGACGATTGTCATTGCATCTGTCACCATGCAAAGTATTATCTCATTTTAAACGATACATTGTATCGAAGTGGCATTGGCTCCATTCTTCGGCGATGCCTTACACACGAAGAGGCTGAACAAGTTCTGAATGATTGCCACTCTGGAGCACGTGGCATTCATATTTTTGGGATGGCGACAACTCAGAAAATACTTCACACTAGATATTTTTAGCCCTCAATATTTAAAGATTGTCATGAGGCGGTTAAGAAATTCCCACCTTGTCAACACTTTTATCCTAAAAAGTGCACCCACCCTACTCCTTTACACCACGTCATTTTTGTTGGCCCTTTCTCCAAGTGGGGTATTGATTTTATGCATTGTAAGCCTACCTCATCCAGGGGGCATGGTTACATCATCATAGTCATCGATTACTTTACAAAATCAGTTGAGGCAATGCCTACATATGCGGAGGATGGCAATACTGTCACCCTGTTTTTATTTAACCATGTGATAGCTAGGTTTGGAATCCCTCAAGCCATAGTCACTGACCACGGATCTCATTTCCACAATCAAATGATGGTTGAGTTTAGTGCTAAGCTAGATTTTCCCCATGAAAACTCAACTCCATATTACCCACAAGATAATGGTTAGGTTGAGGCCATTAAAAATGTTTTGGAAACTATACTGCGTGGGATGGTTGGATATCACAAATCCAACTGGATTTTGACTCTCTTTTTCACACTGTTGGATTATAGGACTTCAATTAAAACAGGAACAGGTTTCACGCCCTTTTAGCTAGTTTACGGGATAGAAGTTGTCCTTCATATCGGGTGTCAAATCCCATCACTTAAACTTGTAGTAGAACTTCTCCCGAACACTTCTGCCGAAGAAGAATGGTTTTTGTACTTAACAAACCTTGATGAAAGTAGAAGAGGTGTTGCCTTGAATAACAAGGCACATAAAAAATGCATTAAGGTCCAGTACGATAATTCTGTTCAACCTCATGTCTTTAATGAAGGTGACATGGTTCTGACTTACGATTAGAGACATGACAAGTTAGGGAAGGGGAAGTTTGAATCTATGTGCTACAGTCCTTTTATCATCAGTAAAGTGTTAGAGAAAGGGGCCTACGAGCTTGTAGACTACGATGGGATACCCTTCAGGCAACCTCGCAATGGGTTGTACCTGAATAGGTACTATGCTTGAAGTCACTTATGTATGGTACCTTGTATATATGTATATTGTTTGACTTTTTGGCGTGTTTTTGGCTTTTCAATATGGTTTTTAGTCTCTTGTCAATACTGTTTATACCACATTTTGGTTATGCAAATCCGATGGCTTTTTATGGTTTCGCTAATGGTTCTTTCCGTCATACCTTCAACCTCACTTTAGCTGCTTGGGTTTTGTATTCTCGGCACATGATTTAGTTAGTTCAAGGGAAGTTTGTATTGGTCCAACTACCAACAAAATCATTGAGTATTAGGTAGTGATAGGTTTTTTTACCGAGGTTACATCTCGGGACATTCATGACTTGGTAGTATTCATGGACTCGCAGCTAGTGGTTTGTCATTTCAACCACGTTTATACCATCTGAAACCCCACACTTCTTTGTCTTTTCCAAAGAGTGTGTCTGTTGGAAAGGTCATTCGAGTCAATCACTTATAGGCACATTCCTAGGTCTTACAACACAGTTGCTGACTCATTGGAAAACTACATTCTACACTAGCACATTTCCCATACATAACTGTTATAAATAAAACATGGTCCATTATAAATTTAAATAAATAGTAGAAGACATGTAAATATCATTTTCCATTTGAAACACATACAAACATCGTAAATAAGTCTATATATATATATCAAGTGTTTTATAAAAATAATGGTCACGAGACCCCGACTAGAGCACTCTGGATTTCAAATACAAAATGTTAAAAATCCTGAATATAGCTAGCTTTCAGTGTATACATCATGCGGAGTGTCTAATGGTGCTCATGATATCGCATAATAGCCCTAGCTACCCTATGGACCAAGCGGCTGAAACGGCCTTATACTCCAGCTGTGTGTCTCTTGTACCTCTTAGGGAGGTCATCTATTGCAGCATATAGAATGTATAATGTCAATCGATTGAGGTTTTCCTCCAAATCGGTTAATTCGTCAATGTTAAATTTTCATATGCTTAGCTAATACATTAGTATTTCATTTCATTTTCATAACAAAAGCATATAAACAGGATCACTGAAAGAAACAATATCACAAGAACAACACAGATTTATCCTGGGAAAACCCTAAAGGGAAAAACCCAGCAAAAGCTTCCTCAATATAGATGCCCCAAAAAGATAAAATGTAAAACCAACAAGGAGATCAAAGCCTGATCCTCCTCCTTCTCCAGCTACTCTTCTCTTCTCCACTAATGCACTACACAAGTGAGAATGTGTGTTTCAAATGAGGAGCGCTACACCTCTATTTATATTCATCCGTTCACTTAAGTTAACTCATCTGACATGTAGGCTCGAGTTACACATGTAGGCTCAAGTAACCACACTGGGGTGCTAATGACCCACCTTTAAAATTAGAGGGGACTATTTCATGACTCTTATTAGATCTTCTGATTAGAAGCATCGGGGCACAAAGTAATACATTTTTTTCTCTTGGTAGGACCATCGAGGACCACAAAAGATACATATAGAATATTCTTCGAAGTTTCAATATTTCAACACTCCCCCTTAACGAGAAGGGTATTCTACAACAACATCAACAACAACAATAATGGGAGAGAGAGATTGAGGACATCATCAGCATCATCAAGGTAACACATCTATAAATCATTGGAAGCTTTTCAACATCATGTAGTCTTCATCTTCACTCTTCAGTCTTCAGTATCATCAACACTTTTGACTGCTTCAATCAGCAACATCTTCAGCATCTTGACCTTTCAATAAGTAGCAATATCTTCAGCACTTTGTTATTTCGATCATCAACAACATCTTCAGCATTTTTGACCTTTCAATCAGCAACAACTTCTTCAACACTTTGATATTTCGATCAGCAACATCTTTAGCACTTTGACCTTTCGATCAGCAATATCTTCAGCACTTTGACCTTTCGATCTGAAACATCATCATCAAAATATTATTATACTCTGATCTTTCGATCAAAGCCATCATCATCAAAACATAGTCATACTATGATCAGAAACATCATCATCAAAATATCATCATACTCTAATCTTTCGATCAGAAACACCATCATCAAAACATCATCATACTCTGATCTTTCGATCAGAAACATCATCATCATACTCTGATCTTTCGATCAGTACGTCATCATATACTTATATATTTTTGAGCAGTATGTCATCATCATCACACTCTGATCTTTCAATCAGTATGACATCATCATCATCATCATACTTCTGATCTTTTGATCAGTACATCATTATCATCATATTCTGATATAATCATCATCACATTCTGATCTTTCTATCAGGGACCATCAACATCAGCAGCAATTTCTAATCTTTCGATTAGAAAACATCATCATCAGCAGCAACTTCTGATCTTTCGATCAGAAAACATCATCATTGTCAGCAACTTCTGATCTTTCAATCAGAAAACATTATCATCATCATACTCTGATCTTTCGATCAGAGAACATCATCATCATCAGCAACTTCTGAGCTTTCGATCAAAAAACATCATCATCATCATACTCTGATCTTTCGATCAGAGATCATCATCAGCAGCAGCAACAGCCTGTAAGCCACAGTACAAAGACATAGAAGTCTTTGGATCTCTTTTGGACTTAAAGTCCAGGGATGATGCAATCCTACCACATTCTCGACAACCGAGGTCACCGGATCCATTCTGAACCGAGGTTCAAGGATGATACAATCCTACCACCTTCTCGATGACCGAAGTTCACCGGATCCATTCTGAACCGAGGTTCATAGATGATGCAATCCTACCACCTTCTCGATGACCAAAGTTCAGCAGATCTATTTTGAATCGAATTTCACGGATGATGCAATCCTACCACCTTCTCTATGACCGAAGTTCACCGGATCCATTCTAAACTGAGGTTCACGGATGATGCAATCCTACCACCTTCTCAATGACCAAAGTTCACCGGATCCATTCTTAAATGAGGTTCATGGATGGTGCAATCCTACCACCTTCTCGATGACCGAAGTTCAACGAATCCATTATGAACCGAAGTTCACAGATGATGCAATCCTACCACCTTCTTGATGACCTAAGTTCACTGGATCCATTCTGAACTGAAGTTCACAGATGATACAATCCTACCACATTCTCGATGACTGAAGTTCACTAGATCCATTCTGAACCAAAGTTCACGGATGATACAATCCTACCACATTCTCGATGATCGAAGATCACAAGATCCATTCTGCACCAAGGTTCACGGATGATACAATCCTACCACATTCTCGATGATTGAAGTTCACTGAATCCATTCTGGACATATTTCCCAGGATGATACAATCACCGGATCACTTTAGGGAAAGTGCCCAAGGATGATACAATCCCACCACATTCTCGGGGACCAAAGTCACCAGATCCATTATGAACATATGTCCCGGGATGATACAATCCCTCTTCATTCTCGAGTACCGAGGTCACCAGATCACTTTTGGGCAAGTGCCTAGGGATGATACAATCCCACTGCAACATCACTACTCCCCCTTTCAGGGAAGGTCTTTTCGAACCACACCAAGCTTGTCTCGAAAGTGTTCGAACTTTACTCAGGACAGATGTTTCTCCAACAAATCAGCAACCTGTTCATCAGTACTCACATACTAGAGCTTTATGGCTCCTTTATGCATCATATCTCGAATGTAGAAATACCTGATTTCTATGTGTTTTGATCTTTTGTGGAACACAGGGTTCTTTGTCATCTTTATACAACTTTGTTTGTTGCATAGAATCATGGTAGTGTCCAACTCTAGGTTGAATAATCGTAACAATATCTTCCTAATCCATATGGCTTCACAACTAGAAGAGCAAGCTGCTATATATTCTGCTTCGGCGGTGCTTAGAGCAACACTGGACTGCTTTCTGCTGAACCATGAAATCATAGCAGATCCCAGACTATAACATCCACCTAATGTACTTTTTCTATCCAAGATACTTCCGGCCCAATTTGCATCTATATATCCATACAATTTGTACTCATGGCTATTATCATAATATAGACCAAATTCTATAGTCCCTTTCAAATATCTCATCACATATTTTGCAGCTACCAAGTGAAGCCATCTAGGTTGTACTAGATATTGACTTAAGGTGTTTACAACAAAACAAATTTCTGGTCTAGTATTTGTTAAGTACATCAACAACCCAATAATTTGTCTGTAAAGAGTCACATCCACTAACTCTGATGAGTCATCAGCTAACAGCTTTAGGTTGGAATCCATGGTTGTGTTCATGGCTTTGCATTCCAACATATTGAATCTCTTCAATATCTCTACCGCATACTTTCCCTAATTGAGAAAGATTCCTTCTGAAATTTTCCATACTTCCAGACCTAGGAAATAATGCATTAACCCAAGGTCTTTCATTTCAAATTCTTCTACTAGTTTTGCCTTGCTTTCCATAACCTTTTTCTCATTCCCTGTCAAGAATAGGTCATCCACATATAAAAGTAGGATGACAGGTTTATCTTCTACAACCTTGAGATAAAGATTCAGATCAGCTTTACTCTTGGTAAAGCCCATGCTTGACAGGAAGCTATCTATCCTCTCATACCAAGCTTGAGGGGCATGTTTAAGACCATATAAGACCTTCTTTAACTTACATACGTGAGTATGTCTATATTCAACTTCAAATCCTTGTGACTGTTCTATGTATACTTCTTCTTCGATCACACCATTCAAAAAGATGTTTTCACATCCATCTGGTGTAATTTCCACTTCATCATGGATGCAAGTTCCATGATAGTTCTAATCGAAGTATACCATGCTACTGGGGAAAATGTCTCTTCATAATCAATTCCCTCTTTCTGAGAGAAAACTCTAGCCACAAATCTTGTTTTATACTTCTCGATACTTCCATCAGCCGCATGCTTTATTTTAAATATCCATTTGGAGGATACTACATTCTTTCCTTCTGGTTTGGGAACTATATCCCACACATCATTCTTCATTATTGACTGGTATTCTTCAGTCATTGCTTCTTTCCATTCTTTCTTCTATACCGCTTCTTCGTATTTTGTAGGTTCTTGATCTACAAGGTCACACATCAAGGCTACATAGTTGGAGAAATTTTTAGGTTTCTTTCTTTCCCTTGTGGAGCCTTCAGGTGCTCCATATCTTTCATCCTCTCGTATAATTTCTCTTGTCCAGGAAAGCTGTCTCTTTCTTGGTATCTCCATCATAGGAGGTTCTTAAGGTTCTACCATGTCATGTTCTTCAGGAGCTTCATCTTCAGGAGGACATGTAGTTTCTTTATTTCTGGGAGATGTCTCTTCCTCATATACTTCTTCATGTTGGCACTTCCTGGATCTCTTGAGGGCTATCTCTTCATCGAATGCCACATCTCGACTGATTTCTATGTGATGAAATCCAAGAATGTAAATTCTGAATGCTTTGGATACTTCATAATATCCAACAAATATCCCCTTCTTTCCAAAAGGTTCCAACTTGGTTCTTTTCTCTTTTGGTATATGAAGATATACTGGACAACCAAATATCTTGAGATGACTTACCTCATGCTTCTTTCTTGTGAACATTTATTCTGGAGTCTTGAACCCAAGAGCACTGTGAGATATTCTATTTTGTACATACACAGTAGTTCTTGTTTCTTATGCCCATAGATGCATTGGAATATCTTGATCATATATCATTGTCTTCATAGCCTCCATGATGGTTATGTTCTTTCTTTCTGCAACCCCATTCTGTTGAGGATTATAGGGAGTGGTTAGCTCCCTCTTGATTTCGGAATCTTTGCAAAAAACCCCAAACTCTTTTGAGGTATATTCTCCTCCATTGTCTGAACTAAGTGTCTTTATCTTCTTGTCTGAAAGATTCTCTATCAAGGCTTTGAACTCCTTGAATTTCTCGAACACTTCACTTTTTGCGTATATCCAAGTCTTTCTTGAAAAATCAACAATAAATCTAATATAATATTCAAATCCACTTAGGGATGTAGAAGACATTGGACCACATACATCTGAATGAATCAATTCCAACGTACCTTTTGTCTTTGTTTCAGTTTTCGGAAATGGATTCTTGATGTTATTTCCATTCACACATCCTTTGCAAATACCTTCATGCTTAATCTTCATGTCTGGTAATCCCGTTACTACCTTGTTTACATGAGGTAGAGCTTTGTAATTAATGTGGGAAAGCCTTATGTGCCATAGTTCACTACAGTCTGTGGAATCATGCACAAGGGCTGTTCCTGAGCGCCCTTTTAGTTTATACAAGCCTCCTTCTTCTTCACCAATAATGATTGCATCTTCAATATTCTTTCCTTTGGGCCACATGAGTACTTGGCCATCTATGAAAGCAACTCTGAAACCTTTCTTATCTAAGGCTGAGATAGAAAGTAAAATATTCTTTAGACCAGGTACATATAATACATCCTTCATCTTTAGGGGATTACCTGAATCAAGTTTGTAGCTTGCTTCACCAACTCCTTTGATCGGATATTGATAGTCATCTCCTAGGGATACTTTCTGAGGAGAGCTCTTTTCTTCAATATTAGACAGAGTTTTCTTTTCTCCCATCATGTGCTTTGAAGTACCACTATCAATAAGCCAGGTGTCTTCTCCAGGAGTTACAGATCCAGAGAGTGTAGAGAATAGCACATATTCTTCTGCATCTTCTTCTCTTGCTTTTTTTCTTGGAGGTCTTTCTTCTTCTTATTCTTCTTCTTCTTCTTCTTCTTCATCTTCTGCTAGATGAGCATGATATATTTTGTTTTTGTTGATCCTCTTTCTATATTCTTGATTCTTTATAGGACAATTTCGGGCAAGGTGTCCTATCTTATTACAATGAAAACATTCAAAATCAGAATAGTCTCTAATGGGAGGACTTTCTCTTACCTTTTGGATTCTTCTGGGAGGATGAGACTCCTTGAAATTTATTCTCTTGAAATTTTATTAGCCTCTCCTTCTCTTGGTGTGAGTGGATAGGGCTTGATCATCCGCTTTTAGTAAAGCTTCTCTATTTGCCACTATAGTCTCCTCTTCAATGCAGTCTTCCCATACAATGTCAAACTTCATTCTTTCTTTTCTCGCACACATCATCTGAATGAATGACTCCTAGGGTCTAGTGAGACCATTAAGAGCAGTCATAACCATTTCATCTTCATCAATCTTATCTCCAATAGCTTCTAGTTGCTCTTTGATCTAAGAAACCCTTGAGAAGTAGTCTTGGATGGATTCTCCATGACTCATCTTGGTGCTCTTCAGTTGAGCTCTTAGATTCATCTTTCTGTTAATGTTTATTCCCTCAAACATTATAGATAGGGCATCAAACATTTATTTTGGAGTCTTCTTGGATGACGCTTGAGGAATCAAGTGATCCTTGATGGAGTCAGCAATAATCCTTTGTGCCCTAATCATATCCTTTCTGTGCTTCTCCTTGGCTTCAGCTTCTTCAGGTTCTCCAACTTCTTCTTTGACATACTTATCAAGGTCATTCTCTTGAAGAATGAGACCAATCCTGTATTTCCGTGCTCAAAAATTCTCTATGTCTTCTAGCTTGTCCTCAAGCTTAGTGCTTGGGGTCATTTTGTCAGAAAATCACAAAAAATTGAATTTTTGTAGAATGAGAAACTGACCTTACTAGGAGATTCGCTTGAATGAGATGAGATGACTGGTGTGCTTGGATTCTCAAGACTTCAACTCTTCACCTTTCAAATTAGACTTGCAATATTCATCTTCTGCAACTTTCTAGTGCAACATTTTTCTGGTGTAGCTGTCAAAATAGGGTTTGACTTTCCCAGAGACTCACACATCCAAAAAAATTGATTCCAGGCTCAAAAGATGCTCTCTGGGAGGGTGCAACTTTCTATGCAAGTAGTTTTCCAAGACTCAAAAATTTTCCCAAAAACCCTAATTCCTTCTGGGGAGAGAGAGAGAGCTATTTCACCTTGTGAAAGTTGTCTTGTTTAGGTTAGCGCTCATACCATATTAAATTTTCATATGCTTAGCTAATACATTAGTATTTCATTTCATTTTCATAACAAAAGCATATAAACAGGATCACTGAAAGAAACGGTATCACAAGAACAACACAAATTTATCCTGGGAAAAACCCAGCAAAATCTTCCTCAATATAGATGCCCCAAAAGGATAAAAGGTAAAACCAACAAGGAGATCAAAGCCTGATCCTCCTCCTTCTCCAGCTACTCTTCTCTTCTCCACTAATGCGCTACACAAGTGAGAATGTGTGTTTCAAATGAGGAGCGCTACACCTCTATTTACATTCATCCATTCACTTAAGTTAAATCATCTGACATGTAGGCTCGAGTTACACATGTAGGCTCAAGTAACCACAGTGGGGTGCTAATGACCCACCTTTACAATTATAGGGGACTACCTCATGACTCTTATTAGATCTTTCGATTAGAAGCATCGGGGTACAAAGAAATACAAGTGGTTCTCTCGGTAGGACCATCGGGGACCAAAAAAGATACATATAGAATATTCTTCGAAGTTACAATATTGCAACAGTCATCCCCCCTATGTACGAATAGAGCTCTTTCTCGCTTGTCCATTGGGGATGAACCCCCAAGCTTGGCATCTCCAACATCTGCATGAAAACATTAGGTCTCATCATAATTCATAAAAATCATAAAACATGAAAATACAAAAATAATCAACATCTTGAGCTTGTTTCTTACCAATGTCACCCCACTGAGCATCAGCTGGTAAAGGTAGATATGGATCTCCTCGAAATTTGGTCCCACCATAAGCATAATCATCGATCCTGAGGATCTGATCATCTAACCAACGGAAGAAGAGATTCCCGTACTTGACCTTAGCTCCGCCACGTCCAGTGCGGGTATGAATATCCACCCACCGCAGCATGGGGGGCCTTGAGAATTCAGCTCAGTAAATACCACCTATGGCCTCAAGAGAGGTACCCTCTCAAAAAAGAAACAAGCTAGGACAATCCCATAACCAAATTTTTTCAGTTCCCCCTGCCGACACTTGGTCAGTTGATACTTGAACACAGTCAACAATGCCTCAACCCAGTAAAACACTGTTGGTTTCATGGCCTCCAAGGCATACAACATATGTGCCTAGGAATCTTGGTGTGCCCCTTGGCTCCTAGCAACCCTCTGCATGGTGAAGAGCACAGTTTGAAGTGGCAAGTCCATCACTTCTTTAATTGGGATCTTCTTTCTCGACATTTTAGTTCTTGGATAGCAGTGATGAACTATGAGTTCTTGTGTGGTAATGTCTCCCCCTCAGGAGTCTGCCAATGAAATCAGTGCTCCACGCCTAGATAATTCAGTAAGAAAATAAATTTCTTCCACCTCCACAATGAGAATGTGGTCCCCCACCTCAAAATGTTGTTGTCCCGGGTTCCACATCCGCAAAATGTGCTCCAGTAATTTTACATGGGATATCATACTAGGAGCCTGGAATAATTCAAAAGGCCACAGGCCCATAGTTCAGTTATAGAAGCTGCATCTTCCTCAGCTCAGGCATCATCATCCTCATGTTTCCTCTCTTTCCATACCACCATTTTGGCTAAGATGACCTACCAAAAAGCAATGAATGGAGTGGTTAGACACATAATCAAACTTTTTAAATGCTTCAAAATCACTATTTTGGCTTGGGAATCCATTTTTGGGGCATGTTTTCCAGTACTGCTCTTGTCTCCTTGAGACAAAGCGGTGCCACCACTTGTGTAGGCACAAAAGCCGTGGTTTTCATCAGGCACCGCTTTTCCCGCAAGTGAGAAGCAGGTTACCCGGGAAACAAATCTTACCCTTGGGTAAAAATATCCAAAAGTGCATTAAAATTCTTGGAAAACAAAAATTGCAACCATGAAAATGATGAGAAAGGTTGTACCTCCTACATGAGACTGATGGATCGGAAAATGGACGGGTAATGGCTCTGGAATCTCCAACTGAAAATCTGCACACAGTGCTCCAAATGGCTCTCCAAAACTTGGCAAATGATAAATGATATGTTTTTACTATTTCATTTTACTTTTATATGAGATTATTTAGGGTTTTTATTATTATTTTAATATTATTTTAATTATTTTATGCCCTTTTCTATAGTTATAAAAGTCATTTTTTATTGTGTTGGGAAGCTAATAGCCTTTTTAAAAGTTCTTTTAGTGACGAAAGTGAATAATATTGGCTATGGGTAAGTTCATTTTTTACTTTTTCATATTTTCGTAAAATGGAAAAAGTCGTCGAGCGTGATTTCGATACTTCGATTGTGCTCTTTAAACCTAGTATCGAAGTTCCTAGTCATTTTTGCTTCTTTTCAGGCTTGTTAAACCTACTCATCGTGAAAAGAAACCCTAATGAACTCTTATTTAAACTATTTTTGAACTCCTTAAATGTGAAAATATTTTCAAACGAACTTGTCTTCTTCATGCTCGTAAAAGTACTTGAGGAGTTGTCTTTCCGACGATAGTTTACCCCTTTTTCTATTCAGATTGACTAGTTACGAAAAAGGACTTTTTGGAGTCTTCTTCCATCTTCGTTCAGAATCTATAAACATGAACGATACCGAGTTTACTTTCAATGGACTCATTAAACTAAACAATGAGAGGCCCTCTTTTCATAATGAACCCCTTCTTTCTCAAGTTTGTGAAATATATGGGAATGGACTTATCTCCAGATAAGCTAAAATGAGTGTTTGCTACCCTCTTTGGACTCATAAAATGAAAAAGAAGTACTCATAAATCATGATGGGGAAATTAAGGGAAGGGAACTATTTCATTTTGTGAATAAATGGTAGTTTTTAGTCACCTTTGAACATGGCACTTGTCTGCATTTCATTCGGTCAATTGGGTATTCATCTTGCTTCCAAGTCAATCCACTTTCATGACTCATGTCACTCCTTTGATTCTTTCAAAGAATGCATTGTCTATTGTCGCATTATGTCTTGGTATTTGTCTGGTCTAAGTCAATGCTGCCAAGTCTTCGGTCGTCTTGGCCGATGTTCAAAGGAAAATTGAAAGCTTACCTCTACAGTTTAAACAACCTTTGTGTCAGTACCTTTTGAGTCAACTCCTACAGTTACAACATACTCAAAATTCCAGAACTTTGTTCCGATTTTCATGTCATCTATGTGGTATTCATCATGTCCCTCTTTCGACAAGACTATTCCTTTCAACATCATATCATAATCCAGGAATTAGTCTTAGAAACAAAAATATAGTACCTTGAGATCTGTATGTATTAATGACATAATCTCTCGCTCTCGACATAAGTTCACATCATTAACCTTTGATCGAAATATTCGAATGAGTGTTCGACATCAAATAATCTATTCACACTTAGGAGACTGTACTAAGGTACCTTGCGAATCATTGACATCAATGGTTATTTCCCTCGCACTTGCTAACGGTTCTCATCATTGACCAATAATCAAGTGGTTTCTACCATGTTCGATGTCAATACATTGTAATCACATGGATATAATCATACTTTGTGGAAGAAAAAATGAAGACCCCTGGTATTTGTTTAGTTCTCATTGCTTTCCCCAGGTTACGATGGAGTATTTTGTATAAGCCTTAGCATGGATCCAGATTTGTATGGTCATGGATGTGCTCAAATTTGTGTCCATTTGACATAGATCTAGATTGTATGTTTGGTAGCTATGTCCAAGTTTGAGTCTTCTTTGCATGGATCTACGTTGTATTCTAGTATCCATGCTTATTTGTTTCCCTCATGGATCTTCCTTATATTGGCCTATAGTCATGATGAGGAATCATTTGGTTACGAGTAAAAAAGTATTGATGTATTGCAGAAGATTGGTTGATGATGATCTCTGATCAAGTGTTTTCTTGCCTTGAAGTGATAACTTGCTCTTTTAAAGCTCTCTCCTGTCATATCCCTCTAGCCTCATGCTTTGGAGGGAATTTCGTTACACATAAATCTCGTCACCATCATGTGTTGGGGCCCAAAACATCAGAATTTTCCCTCAAATCCCAAATTCTGAAGCTGGACAATGGCCCAGACTCCTGTTTCCATATTTGACTCCAGCACCGCCTTTGCCCTTAATGCAAGAGGCGTTACCTTCTTTAGTAACACCCATTGTCTCTTAATAATAAGCAGTCCCACCACTTCCTTCCTTTAATCAAAGAGCGGTTCCACCCTGGTAATGCTCAGTCAGCATGGAAGAGAAGCGGTGCTCGAGTTAAAAAGTGAAAAAGAGAAGATTCCATGAAGCTTCTCAAGGGAAGACTTCATGGCACCCTCATTCCTACTCCTGTGGACCACATGGACTCAAGATCCTCCCTTTTTGGATCTCCCTTCCACCTCACCCACCAATTACTCAACCATCCCTATCCTCTAAAGGCCTATAAAACCTGGCTCATACCCCAAGGTTGAGAGAGAGAAAAGTTATACTGCTAAATTGAGATTCTGGCCTAATCTAGGGTGAGCATAGGAGGAGCAAGTTGGAGTTTTTTAGGACAAGTCATGGCATGTGAAGGAGCATCACAAAAAGGACAAGGTTGTAAGATTTCATCTTCATTATTAATGCAAAGTTGGTTCCTTTCCCATAAAATGTGTTATGTTTAAATCATTTCATTTTATTACTGGACTCCTTAGTCACTAGTATAGAACTGTAGATTATGTTTTGGTTCCTTTGATCTTGCTTGTCTATTTGATGTGTTTGTGCAGGTACATCTGTGGATATTCACCATCATAGGAGACACTCACATCATAGCACAGAACAACCAAAGGATTCAATCCAGATATCTACAAGATCTAGGGGAAGTCTTCCATCCTTGTTGTTTACCTATTTTTTCTCTATCTAAACCATTAATACTAGAGGAATAGCTCTTGTCTGCAAGAGGTGGGATTTTCCTAGAAACACCTGCATGTCGCGTACAAGAATAATACACATCGTACAAAAAGGATTGGTTTCCAAGGGCCTTCCTTGGTGGATCTCGTACTCCCAAAGCACCTCAATTTCTTTAGCTGCAATCTGGGCTTCAACCACTGCCGGGGTCTCGGCCATATACTGCACCCCCAAATTAAACATTAGAGGGACCAAATTATCATCAATAGGCAAGGCATTAGCAGAAGAGCTAGCCGAAGGCGTATTCCCCCCTTCAATACTAACTCTCTCCCCCTCGCATCACCAAACTCCCCATTATCGATCCATGATCTCACAGAGAAATACTTACTAGTAGCATGCAAATAACTAAAATCAAGTTGAAGCTCAAACAGGATGAACCACTCTCCATCCATGGGTAAATTTATAACCATTCCACTATTTTGGGTGATGTATCCTGCCATCATCCAATCTGACTGATGTTTCTATTTCGCACCCTTCAAAGTGCCGACCTTACAAACCCAAAGCCCATTATTCTTTGCCATATCCACCTTACTGTGTGAAAGATCAACAACCCTTACCCCCATTGATGGTCACCTCATATGGGTTTCTTTTCTTTTAACAACCCAAGAGAAAAATCTCGAAATTACCCCATGGGTATGCTCGAAGGGACAATTCCCATCTCGCAATCCGTACTCGACTACCGCCAAGAGAGGAAACCTTATTTATGAAGGCCAATCCCCGGATCATTCCTGCGTGCCACCTTCTTTCTCTTTTTTCTTTGTATGCTTACCACTCATCCTAACCATATCAACATCATACTTGGATTTAATTCCAAGTCGTGTAGTTATCTCCTCACATCCTTCTGCGCCTACCATGGATATTGGGGGAGAATCATCATCATTCCCATTCACATGTCTTGCTTGAGTTGTGGAGGGATGTGTCGGATAGTTGATTTGATGCAGAGGAATGATTACACCTTGCCTTCATCAGGAGTGATAGATCATGCATTTGTCATGGGTGATCACCGTCCATCCTACCCATATCCTCCTACACCAACTCTTCACATCGTCACCAAATTGTACATTCATTTTTGTCGTTGATCACTTCTGCATGGAAATAATTATTCCTACCAACCCCTTCGTTAACCAGAGCATTCGCCACCCTATTACCATTTCTTTTGGCATATGTGAATTGGATTGTTGGGGTTCCCATTAACAACTTTCTAGGCTCTGTTAGTCGGCCTTCTCACCTCCAATTTTTGGAGACGTGGGCAATGGCTGCACCATTTGGAATTTTTCAAGAAATATTAGTGATTACCAAGGATTCCCCTTCCACAGTTAAAGGAGTATGTTGTTGCTGCAAGGACCATGATAACCCATTGATGAGCCCTTCTATATCCTCCATATCGTTGGTACTTGTTCCAATGTTACCCCCAAAAATGCTGATAACTGTACCCTTGGAGTTCCTGACGGCTCCTCCAAATATTTAAAGTTATTGTTTTTTTTAAGTGTGCTTTAATCAGTGTCCATATTTCCTCAACCTGTCTCTATTTATTTTCAAAGATTATTATGTTCTTTGTTTTCCATATTTCCCAAACTGTGAAGCAGGGAGCAACTCCCATGCCATGTTCACGATTTTATTTTTGAAGGCGTCATTCCACCACTCTTCAATTGTTAAATCTGGGCGACCTTTATGTATGTGATTCTTTTTGAACATCCTTGCACCTCTTTCCCATATGGATTCCGCTATTGGACATTCTTCCAGAAGGAGGTTTATGGTTTCATTACTTGTTTCACAAAGGAAGCACCTTGAAAAACCCATGACCACCCTTGCCTAAATATTATCCCATGTGAGAATGCGTCTTTTGAGGAGAATCTAGCTGAAAGATGCCACTTTAGTCCACATCCTCCCGCCCCATATTTTCCTCCATTTAACCTCCTCCATTCTATGAGTTTCAGTAAGCATCTCAATAGCTTCGTTAATATTGAAGTTTCCTAGGTTGGTATACTCCCATCTGATTTTGTCTGGTCCTGCATTCTTGGGGATCTTCCTGGAACAAAGTTCATTGTAAAAGTCTTCAGTCTTCTCCCTTGGTACAAGATCTTGCCACCTTTCCTTTGTTTTCCAGGTCCTAAAGGGTTTGTCTAGGGAGCCAAAATCCCAGAATTCCTCCACCTTTTTCATCGGACTATTCTGAAGATGTTGGATTAGCACATGGACGTCATGTCGGCTAGCTATGCAAGGCTCCTGATGTTAGACATCGCTAGAAAATAGTGCAGTCCTTCCATATATGAACTCCTAGAAGCTATGGATTTAAATGAGGCTTCGATTTTCCTCATCCGATTTCCAAATACTATAGCTAAGGACATTTTATCTGAATCTAATAAGTAGTTGTTTAGGCCATTGAGAAGCATATTTATTGTGCCATAGTTTAGCCCAAGGTTCCTCCTCGTCGGTTATCCATCTCCACCATATTTTGTCTCCCATCGCTTTGTTTATATCTAATGTGTCTCGTAGTTCTAATCCCCCAACTTCCTTTGGTTTGCATATGGTTTGCCAATCCACCAGTGGCCACTTTCTGTGTCCATCTTTTCCCCCCAACAAGAAATTTATTTGAATATTCCTTATATGTTTTATGACTGATTTTGGTGTAGCCAATACAGAAAAGAGATAGAATGGCATAGCTTGTAGGACATATTTTATGAGTATGAGTCTGCTTGGGAAGTTAAGGGCTATGAAAGTCCAATGACTCAACTTCTGCTTAATTTTGTCCAGAATTTCCTTCCATGAAATTTTCCTTATAGTGGATTTAGCTAACGGTGCCCCCAAATATTTAGAGGGAAGCCCTCTTTCTGAGAAATTCAAAATTATGAGAATATTTCTTTTAGTGATTTTCAGAGTGTTGAATAAGTAGACCCCAAATTTGTCCTTCTTAATTTCAAGTCCACTGGCTTCAAGGAAGGTATCCAACCCCTCTTTTAGACCACAGGCCTCCTATACAGTAGAAGGTCCCATAAGCATCGTGTCATTCAGAAACTATTCATGTGTTTTTGGTTCAAGATCAACATTAAGGGAGAGCCCATTGAGCTTGTTCTCATTGAGCAAATACTTGAGCATTATTCCTAAACCCTCAGCTGCAATAATGAACAGAAAAGGAGATAGAGGATCACCCTATCTAATTCCTCTTGAAATATGGAAGGGTAGGGAGGGAGTCTCATTGACCAAAATGGAAAAGAAGGCGAATGAAACTAGTTTCATAACCCATTCGGTCCGCTGATCAGAGAAACTAAAGGCCCGTAGGACACCTGCTAATAATTTCTAGTTAAGTTTATCATAATCTTTAGACAAATCCAGTTTCAAAAACATACCCGGGACTTTCCTGGTTTTTAGCGATGGAATGGTTTCATGAACCAGAATGATACCATCCAGAATTTGTCGTCCTTCAATGAATCCCTCCTGTTTAGGTGAAATGAGGATGGGGAGCATGGGTAGGATCCTATTGGAAATAACCTTTGAGATAATTTTATATATGACATTACACAAGGCAATCGGTCTTAGTTTCCTGCGGTCCTCCATGCCATTTTATTTGGGAATAAGCATCAGGAAGGTTTCCTTAAGAACTTTCAAAATATTACCAGTCTTTCTTGAGTCTTATACTAGTTCCCAAGCTTCCTCTTTCAACCAATCCCAGTAGGTGTGGAAGAAGTTAGTAGTGAACCCGCCAGGTCCTGGGGCTTTAACATTCTCCATTTGTTTGACAATTTCTTCAACTTCTTCCAACTCAATTGGTTTCAAAAGCATGAAGGTGTGCTATTCCGTAATGACCTTTGGAATGTGCTGCAGCAACTCCCTCTGAGCAGCTTCCTGGTCCCAGTCTGGTTCCTTAAGGATATTGGCGAAGAAGGAATTCAAAGTGAGTTCCAGTTCCTCCTGGGTTTCGAAAATGGTCCTTTCCTTTGTTTTCATTCTTGCCATTTGGTTTCCGTGGCGATGTTGGATGGAAGCTTTGTGGAAAAATCTTGTGTTTCGTTCACCATCTGGGAGCCACTTAACTCTAGATTTATAATTCCATAACACTTCCTCCTATTTTTCTCTTAGGCTGAATTATTATATCAACATTTTTTCCTGCGTACATATTTCATCTAAGAAACCACTCTGTATACCTTTTACTTGTACCTCTTGGATCTTGCTATCCAACTCTTTTTTGGCTTGAAAATTTTTTCCAAAGGATTCCTTGTTCCATTTCTTGATTTTGTTTTTTAAGAGTTTGAGATTTTGTTGAAACTGTTACATCCTGGTTCCTCTGATGGGTGGCATTTCCTCCCACCATTCTTTGAGTTTCTCCAGAAAACCAACCTTAAGCAGCTGGAATTTTTCAAATCAAAAGGGTCTTCGAAGGTTCACCCCAATGCTTTCCCATTCCAAACTAATAAGCCAATGATCTGAGCTGGATGATGGAAGTACTACAGCACTCAATTATCCCCTTTCCATCATAATGGATTCAGAGACCAAAAAGTGGTATAGTCAACATGTTATTCCTCTGTCTCTTATTATTTTGTTGTTCCAAGTAAAGGTACCATTGGTCGTTCTAACATCAACCAGTTCTAGGTTTGCAATAACTTCATTAAAATATTCACTAACAGGATTTAATTTTTGTATCCCACCTTTTTTCTCAGCAATATTCCTGGCCAAGTTGAATTCTCCCCCAACGATCCAGGTTTTTCCTCCCAACACCAACTTGAGAATCCCTAACGGTTCCATAAATTGCAGTTTTTGCTTAGCACGAGGAGGCCCGTAAACATTAGTCATGAACCCTCGGGTACTTGTGCCTAAGATATGGAATGCTTCCAAAAGAGAGAACTGCTTTGCAGTGAATTCATATAGGTCTACCTCTCTTGGGATCCACAAGATCCCTATTCCCCCTGTCGCTCCTTTCGCATCAACAACAATAGGTTTTCTCCCCAGCCAGACTTTCCCCCCTATAACTTTAAGCTTAGCTTCTGAGCATTTTGTTTCTTGTAAAAAGATGATGTATGGTTTTTCCATTTCAACCCTTCTTCTTAGAAGACAAATCTTCAAGGTAATGTTACAGCCTCTTATATTCCAGGTCGTAATCCGCATTGGAAACTATTTGGTTGCAGGAGAGAGGGACGCATCTATGGTGGGATACTACCCTGATGCTATAAGTTTAGTCCCAATGATTTGGATTATTTGCACATTGCTATTCCTTTCTCTTTTTTCCTTTTTTTCCTTTCTTTTTACCATCTAGGCCCTTGAGAGATTCAAACGTTATTCCAAGAAAATTCATAGTTTTTCCCTTAATTATAGCCTTTTCCAGCAGATAGACTTGTTGTCGAGGGATTTGTTCTAGTACCTTTTTAGAGCATGCTACTTCCAGTCCTTCCAAATCAAGATTTCCTATCTCCATTTCCTCTCCATCAATTTCAGGTACCATGTTATCATTCTTGTTTGTCTCCTAAGTCTCTTTTTGAGATGGGATCTTCATGCTAGGTTCTGTCACCAGATCTTGTTTTTATTTAGCCTGATTGTTTTGCTGGTTATTACTCATATTTACTTCTTGGAGGGCTTCAAACCTATTTTGAGTTTGAACCTTTTTTATGGATTTTAGGTCCCGTTGTTTTCTTGGATGATCTTTTCTTATTAGGGACTTTGGTAAATCCTTCAGTGTCTTGATTTTCTAGATATTTCTTTCCTCCGGGTTTTTTATTCTGTGGACAGTCTCTAAAAAAATGTCCATGCTCATGGTATCTCCTGCATCTAAAGGGTATCTTCTCATAATATATCACCTGAAACCTATCTTCACCATCCCATGTTAATTCAATTCCATCTGGAAGATCCTGTGATATGTCTAGGTAAATGCATATTCAGGCATAGGATGTATAATGCCTCTATCTAGTTTTCTCTGATAATTTTATGAATTTCCCCAGAGTGTTTCCAATGTCTGTCAGTATTTATAACTTCCAGTATTCCGTTGGTAGGGAGTACATTCTGATCCATACCTGGGCTATTGTAAGATTTTCTTTATCCGGATTAAGCCATTCTTTCCATGGTCTCAGGAAGAGATCTTTGAAATTGAAGAAATATGGTCCATTCTCAAAGATTATGGTTTTGTCCTCTTCATTAAAGAAGATGATCATGAAGAATCCTTTAACCCCCAGTTGCATATCATAATTCCCTTGAGGTTTCCAAGTGGTGTTTATCCACCACACGAGAGCCTTCTCTGTGGGCCAGATCCCTACAAATTTACCTATGAGTGCATGATCTTTCATGTATTGAATGTCTTCTGTTACCCTTTCTGAGTTAATTTGCAGCTTCAGCACTGTTTTCAATTTTGGGACACATTGCCCTGACTTTTTGGCCTCTCCTTTCGCACTAACATCTTTATTGGTTCCACTCATTCCTTCTCCATACTTCCTTGGATGGATATCATCTGCTTGTAGTTTTTATTTTCATTTCTAAATTTCCATATATGAGCTCAGAATATGGGGCTTTTCCCCACCATCTGTGTGCTCACTCATCCCAAGACCCATCCCTCTAAATGGAGGTACATGCTTCAGTCCATGGTAGATCCCTCATGCACTGTCAAACCCTGTAGCTTCATCTCACCGTGATTCCTCGTGCATTCATCGTCCTCCCATTTCTCTCCTAATAATATCATTTGTGATTTTCTACTTATTCCATGCCTTTTTTTTTTCTCTCCTAAGAGAAAATTGTAGGAGAAATGATTGAAAATAAGTACAAATAAATAGAAGGAACAACCAAATTCTCATGATAGTGTCATGATCTATAAAATTCCATGGATATTCCAATAGAATAGTTTTCACAAAAAATCTCACAACTTTATGCAATCTCTTAGTTATGTAGTGTTTATTGAATATTTAAGATTCATTGTTAGCTTAATCTCATAGAATGCTAAAATAAACCAAAAAAATTAAAGGAAAATAGGTAGAGTAAAATAGCAAACCCACATAAGTAACATAATATATATCTCTAGAAAACCCACTATGGGGAAAAACCCATACAAAATTGAGGAGTAAGCTTTGTTCTCTTCTTATTCAATATGTAGTGCAAATTTAAAGAAAGTGGTACTCTCTATGGAGTTACCTATGACATTGTGGTCTATATGGATACTACATGGTCTCTTACTTCCTTTTTATTCTTTAATATCCACTCCCTGGCTCTCGCTTAGCTATGGAACAATAAAATAATACCATAAGAATGGAACCCCTTCTTCTCCTAATAAGCCAGTATTTAACAATGTCCTAGTAGCCATCTAGGGTTAGTTTTATGATTTTTACATACCTCAACTCTGTATTAGGGTTATGGTTTTAGACCCTATAAAATCTTCTTGAAATTACACATATTAATATCTCCATATGTGTTGGTAGTGATATATGATGTGGAATCTACTTGGTACCATGGTGGTCAACATGATAGGTCAACTTGCAGGAGGAATAACTTCCTGATACAAACTTTGATTGAGGTGATCTTTGCACCATTGAAAATATATTAGTGTGTAAACCATTTAGAGGGGGTGTGATCTATGTTCACAAAATTTGACCCAAAAAACATTGTTTAATCCCTTCAACAGGCCTCAAAAGATTCTAGATCCCAATTCTGGCCCTAAAAGCCAATTCATCCAATATTTCCACCTAGAAAACACCAAAATAGATGAAAAATTATATATTGAACCAATTTAGATCATACCTCCCAATTTTGGGAAGATTTTTGTCCCCGAAATATTTTATTAAATGATGTCTTCTCTTTGGAGTACCATTTAGCCATATCTAGAAGTTGTTCATTAAAACCAACTTGCTAGAGTTCATGCTATCCTTGTCTAGTTCTTTTGAATTTCTGTTGCAAAAATGAATCTTTTTTTAACTTTTCCTAAGACTACGACCCTGCGTTTTCTATAGAAGGTAAGCCTACCTACTCAGTTTCATGGTCCAACATGGATGGTTCAAAGAGTTTCATATTTTCCACATTCACTACTAGAAAAAGGCCACAATTTCTTTACCATCCATCCTCATGTGACCAAAAACATCCCTATGATGATCCTAAAAAACAAATTTATAAAAGTGTAAATCTCCCAAGGAAATGAATATTTAGAGGAACCGAAGATACTAGTCATTAATTTTTTTCTATTAGTCTTGTAATCAAGAGAGGAACTAGACATCCCTATAGATTGGTTTTAGAAGCAACATGTTTTATTCTTTATTCATTTTTATTGGAATTTAATAAAAAAGTATTGAAGATTCACCAAAGAAAATGGCACGGAGAATTCCTAATAAGGATTTTTTTTTTCAAAGTAAACTAAAACAATTTGTTCTATTAATAACGAAATCATATCAATATGAAACCAGTGTAGAACATTAGCAGTAATATTACAGGAGCCTCTGAAAAAGGAATAATAACATTTTAACGACGCATTTTAGAATTTCAACTATTAAGTGCAAATGTCTTTTGTTCCATTTTCATTGGACCACATCTCTAATGCAATTTCAGTGATTAAAACTACCAATTTCAATAATCCGTTGAAACTTTTGTCAAAATGATAAAAGAACTGCAAGAAACATAGGGAATATTAATATGCTCTATGACTAGCTTTCTCCATGACCAATTAATTTTCTTGGCACCCGTCAATCCCTTGATAGTATCTTCCTAGTCTCCATTATTCATTCAACTTCCTAATTAGCGACAGTGGTAAATTATATCTATACTCTAAACATGCTCATGGATACCAAGCTATATTATCTCTAGAAGGCATATTAATGTTTGGACTAATTCATATTAATCTAATTGTAGTTATTATATAGTAGTAATTTGTATCACTGGAATAATTAGATGTTTTTTAGTCATCATAGTTGTGTCAATTATTATTTAGTTGTATTTTTCATCATATAACTATATTAGTAATTTTTAGTTGTGTTACTCAAATTTTGTAGTATTTAGCTTAAAAACACTTCTATTACTAACTTTTCTAGTCACATAGTCATTAATTTGCTAAATTTTACTAGTGATAATTATCCATTAGTAATGACAAATAATTTAAATCCTTGAAATCAACACATATTCTAATTTTTGTGTTCTTCTTTAATATTGGCACTAGGATTGCTACCTAAGTAGAATGCCTTATATGAGCGATCATCTTAGCCTCAACATTCTATAACTCTTTCTATGTTATTGGTGATAACATAGGATTTATGTGTCTCTCGCTCCATCTAAAAAAAATAATATCCGTCTTTAATGAAATAGTATTCGAGATAGCCTCTCCCTTGTATTTTTACCTATTCAATTAACCTCGTAGTTATAAACTCCTATTCCTTTTTTGAGAAATTTGACATTTTGGGCATTATCATAAAAAAATTACAAGTGATCAACATTATTAGAATTGAGGGTCTAAATATAACTTCCATTCTATGATTACTTTCTATCACCTTATTACATGGCTAGACAATTGATGTTTGCAATCACAAAACATATACTTGCACATTATACTCTCTATCCACAACTTCTAAATTGAATGTATCAAAAAATTCATTTGAATTGTAGACTGCATTCTTGCATCTCTTTAACACATAATTATTTACGATGAAATGTTCTTTGCCTTACATCACTAAAAGAACAAATTCACCAATTATTTTAATCTCCATATCCTTGGAAAGATACAAATCTAGCAATAATGCTACATATTATGCTATGTTGTTGATACAATTGAAATCCAACTTATTAAAGCAACATAATTACTCACCATGTGGACATGTAAACACAATCCAAGCTCTTTATCTTCTTTTGGAAAGAGATCCATCAAAATGAATTTCCCACACGACTTCATCATTTTCATGAGTGACCTCTTTTTAACCTTGGGAAATGAATGTGCTATAATAACATAATTTCCAAATTCTTCTTTAGTAAAACCAATGAGATCCATCAAAATGAATTTCCCACGTGACTTCATCCTATCCATGAATGACCTCTTGTTTACTTTGCATGGGCTAGAATAACATAATTTACAAATTCTTCTTTAGTAAAACTAACCAATCAATTCACTCATTGGATTATCCAGACCTTCAACTTGATACTTTCTCACTAGTTATATATATAATGTAACAAATATAACCTCACATATTGGGATGTTCATATATGATAAATCCATCAAAGGCACGTCATTAACCACAATATTCGTTAACACCGATATTTATGGATACATTGTCAATGAAAATTTAAGATATTTCATCACACCACATACTTTTATCTCACTAGAATTCATTACACACACATTTCTATATGAGCAAGTAGAAGGCCCATATAATTCCTTACTTTCACTGGCATGGAATTTGCTGAGGATTCATAATCTATCCAACAATTAGGAGGAAAAAAAAGTCATTAATCATCAAGTCCATAAAGAAAGAGATATGAATTCTCACTTTATTCAAATCTTGAAGCTCCATAGGGAATTATTCATTGATTTATTTGACTTCATCACAACCCAATAAATTCTTCTCCTTTTAAAATTCTCGAGGATTTTTTATTAATAATTCATATTGTCCAATTCACTTGTTAAATCAATATTTAAATCCACATATATATCCCCATGCATCATTTCATATGAAAACACCTTGGTGGCTACAACTATTGAATTATCATTTTCTCATGATCAAGCCTTTGGAAAAGCATGAGCAGTCATACCATTATTTGGTTTCCTCCCTAGCAATCTGCATTCATAGACTTGCCAAGGATGTTCTAAAATACCCTTTCTCGTTTGTCTTTGGGAATACACTTTAGCTATCTTATCAACCTCAATGATATTATCCTTGATCTATGTAACATATTCACTTTATACATTAAATGTAACATATTCACTCAATACATTAAATGTCTTACTTTCAGTCACACAGATGAAAATGTTATCATGTACAAATTTCAAGTCATTTAGTTTTCCTATGTTCAAGCAACAATTTTCTTAGAATATCTTTGGTGTTCATAACAATAATTCGCATCATGACATTCTTGACAACATTTGCACCATGGAGAATCCTCCCAATTTAGCATGCTCATTGGATTCAAAGAAACATGAACCTTTGAAAAGATATACACTATGGAGAATCCTCCCAATTTACCATGCTCATTATATTGAAAGAAACATGAACCTTTGACCCATTTATACATCTAATTTGTTCAAAATTCCTCCTAGGATGAAACACATTTTGTTGTATTCTTTCCATGTTTCTTTCTAGTATATTCTACAACCTTGATATAGAATCTTGTATATTGGAAATAGATACATGTAGTTCCTTCAAAACTTTAAATATCATTGTTATAGGTTATGTGGTAGGATCAACTATATTCACAACCCTTGCTCTTGAAAAAATCACCATGTTAAATTTAAAAGAAGCCATTATATTTTTCTCAATTTTTACTCTGACTTCTTGAATTGGTTTAAGATTTTGAGCATCCTTATCCCTTATCTTGAAACCATTTTCTCGATAAAATTCCTCAACATATTAGATTAAAAGAGATGCCTCTTGCAGTTTAAATTTTGTATGCAACATTTGCACTATATGATCATTTTTGTAGTGCTCTGCTTGTCGGGCAGAGCACTAAGTCCTAAACTTTAACAACAAAATGACATTTAATCTTATTTTGATTTTTTTTTCAGGATTCATTTATTTATAAAATAACAAGAGGGTTCACCAAAAAATACCTGAACCTTAGCGAGCTGAAGATAGTCCTTGAATCCTGCTCCTATAGCCTTGCCTCTCCCTCGTCTGAGCCTGTCTGAGCCTTGATGCCAATTCGGATGATCCACCCTGCCGACCAGCGTTGAACCTGCTGGCCCTAGGAAACCGACGAGTTTCCTAGCCCACTTGCCGATAAACCTGATAGAAACTTCCTTGTTTGATGAGTGTAATTCTTCTCCTGGAGTTAACCCCCTCCTCTAGTTTTCTTCACTTCCTATTCCATCACCTTCCTTACTCACTTCTTCTGTAAAAAATTTCTCCCTCCAGATGCTCTGCCAAAAATGCCCCCCTTCAACCATTCGATCCCCCTCCTTATACCTCCTTCCCCTCCTTTCTTCCACCACCTCATTCATATTTAAAATAATAAGTTTTATTCCGTTCTTTCTTGGGCAGTTCAACTAATTCAGGTTTTTATTAAGACATTCCTTGTACGCAATTAATTTTTCTTGAATTGTACAACTTTTCACCCCGGATGAGATGGTGGGAAATTACTAGATGCTTATCCTATTGAATTGAACGTGTAAATTTAAAACATAACCAACTGTCATGAAATTACATGAATATTGTTTGTTTAAGGTCTTATGCTGAATGGTAAAATAATGGTAATAATAGTATTTGTAAATTATTATATGTTATTAATAACTTAATAATTAGTACTTAATAATAAACAATATTAATAATAGATAATGACAACAAAATAAAATAACAATTATTATTATTAATCAATAATAACTAATTGCGGTATTATTATTAATTGATTGAAATGATAACATCGACATGTTTATGTTTATTGTTAAGTCCCCCCCCCCCTACACATTGATTTTTAATAAATAACGTACATTTATAGGTTTAAATAAATCACAATTACTTAGTTAACCCATCCAACTATTTAACGTTTTTCAATTAATATTCCATACTAGCGTGCATGTGTGAGGTGTGCATGCATGGCCAGTACATGCACAGGCTGCACATGTACTATAACAAAAACCCCTAAATTCTAGCTGATACAAATAGTATTTCACGCAAAAAGACCAATATACATATATAATATGATTTATTTTGACATTCAGAGTTATTTAACAGTTATGTTCTTATTAATCGGTCAATTAAGATTGGTACCTACCATCACTAATCTGGTATCATAAATGTCCAACACTCAACAATAATAACTAATATGTCAAACCATCCTAACCTATGTCCGCATCCTCCCTATCCTTCCTCTGCTAGTACAAAGTGGATGCCAGCTGTACTGACCTTCCCACACAGAATCTGAGAGCGGAAGCGTCGGCTAACTAGCGGACCTAGCCTCTCCTAGCAGGTATCCAGCCATCATCAGCACAACAACTTGGGGAGCGTGTCTTAGCAATTCCCTCCCATGACCTCGGCTATCAAAGTGACATAGGGTGGGAAATGCATCCATCCCTCTCAACATACTGGGTATATACTCATCAAATCATACTACGTTGCTATCGAGTTTATTGGTACGTGTCATCGTACCGTCACTTGGCAATTAAGGCTCTTCTTCAAGATATGTATTGAGTCATACTTTGCATCACACACTTGGCTATCAGATAGCCCCTATACCCTGCAGGTTAGCACTATGCAAACATGCATTCATAACAATATTAATTCAATAGCTGGTCCATATTATCAACATTATTTCCTTTCATCACATAAAATCACAAAATAAATCGCATCATGGATGGGTGCCCATGTACCACATCATACCAAGGATTACAATCAACTATATGTTTTTGTTATGAAATAAATGAATATGATGATGACTACTGCATGATCATCGCATAGGCACAATAATTTTATATAAATGATAATCATCATAACATCATAATCAAAGCATCTACATAGGCATGTTAATCATCATAACATCATGATCAAAGCATAATATAAGCATGATAACATCATAATATCATAATTAGAGCATAATCCTGATAACATCATAACATCAGTAAATAATCACATATAACATGCCAAAATATAGTTTATGAAGTATAGTTGAGTCCACAGATAATAAGTAAATATAGTGTAATAAGTCTGATTCTTAAATATGCCGGAGTCAAAATATGGGGCACTACATACACCCACCCTTCAGGAAACTTCGTCTTGAAGTTATGGTCAAAATAGTGAGGGAAAATCTCGACGCATAGTCTCTGTGTCCTCCCAGGTAGCAGATCCTGGGCTATACTTGTCCCACTGGACCTTAACTTGGTCCACGTGTCGACTACGGAGCTGTCGAACCCTATGATCTAGTATACGTAATGGTTCTGCCGTGAAGGTTCCCTCGTCCGAGACCTGCAAGTCCTTCCAATGAATCTTGTGAGACTCATCGGCTATGTAATGTCGCAATATTGAAACATGAAATACATTATGAGTCCTATACAAGTGGGGTGGCAGTGCAAGACAATAAGCTACCAGTCCTATTCTTTCAAGAATCTCGAATGGCCCTATAAAGCGAGGTGACAACTTGGTCCCCTTTCCAAACCGAATGGTACTTTTATTCGGTCGAATGCGTATAAATACGCGATCCCCTACCTCATAACTTCTATCAATTCTGTGTGCATCAGCATAAATCTTTTTTCTATCTGGTGCTTCTTTAAGCCGCTTCCTGATCTGTACCACTTGCTCTTCCATCTCTTGAAGCAAGTCAGGCCCGACTAAAACATGATCCTCCAACCTGTCCCAACTGAGTGGATTCCTGCAAGGTCTCCCATACAATGCCTAGTATGGAGGCATACCAATGGAGCTATGATGATTGTTGTTATATGCAAACTCCACTAGAGGAAGATATTTCTCCCACTGTCTGCTGATCCATAACATACATCCTAAGCATATCCTCCATCACTTGATTCACCCTCTCTGTCTGCCCATCTGTCTCAGGATGATAAGCTGAGATTAAGTTCATCTAGGTCCCTAATGCTGACTGCATGCTTGTCCAAAATCTAGAGGTAAACTTAGGGTCTCGGTAAGAAATTATCTTCTTTGGAACTCCATGGAGGTGTACAATTTCATTTATGAATACCCTTGCTACATCCATCACATCATAAGTGTACCTCACTGGAATGAAGTGGGCACTTTTGGTCAGTTTGTCGACCACCACGAGTATAGCATTATGTCTCGAGGATGTGAGGGGCAATCCCACAATGAATTCCATGGAAATGACTTCCCATTTAGTCTCAGGAATATCATGAGGCTGTAAGAGACAGGCTGGGTGTCGATGATCTACCTTGACTTGCTGACATTCTAGGAATTTTGAAACAAAATCCACTACATTGCTTCTTCATACCGGCCCAGGAGAAGAGCTTATTCATGTCTGCATACATCTTCTTCACTCCCGGGTGCGCACAATAATGTGCCCTATGGGCCTCTCTAAGGATTTCTCCCCTGAGATTGCCTTATTTAGGGATATACATCCTCCCTTGGTACCGCAGCAACCCATCTTCCTTAATATGGTACCCATAATACTTCGACTCACACTTCTTCCCACTCTGAATATCTGAGGTTACCTTTATATACCAACCATCTCCCAAGAGTTGTTCAAGCACTTTCTCCTTCAAATCCACTCTCAAGGGAATTAAGGAGAAAATCCTCAGCCTTCGGCTTAGAGCGTCTTCCACCACATTCTCCTTTCCTTTGATATATGAGATACCAAAGTCATACTCACTCATGAACTCACTCCATCGTCATTGCCTAGCATTTAGATCCCTTTGTGTAAAAATATACTGCAAACTCTGATGATCTGTTTTAAGTGTGAAACTTCTGCCAACCAGGTAGTGTCTCCATAATTTTAGTGCCAGCATTACTGCTGCCAATTCTAGATCATGTGTGGCATATTTCTCCTCATGAGGCTTCAACTTACGAGATGCATAAGCTATTACTCCACCTTCCTGCATTAGAACTGCTCCTAAACCTTGATTCGAGGCATCGGTACATACCATGAAGTATTTATCCATGTCTGGTACCCATAAGATTGGTGCCCTCGTCAGCAATCTCTTTAATTCAGCAAAAGCGGCATCACATTCATTGGTCCACTCATATCAAATTCCCTTTCACTACAAGGTGGTGATGGGTTTTGCAATCTTGGAGAATCCTTCCACAAATCTTCGGTAATACCCTGCTAATCCCATGAAGCTACGCACCTCATGCACATTCTTCGGAATTGGCCAATCCTCGATGGCCTTTACCTTTTAATTTATTTATTTGGTGAAAAAGCCTGAATTTGTGACCCATGACTAGCAAATACTACATGTATTGAATGGTTTATATATATATATTTTAAAAAAAGATGTAAAATAAGTTTTTAAATCTATAAGAATCTACTCCAGTATTTATTTGGAGTCATCATCTTATTGATGGGAAACTTCATCTTATTGATATCAGGAAACTTGGAGTTAGATGCTTTTCTATTACAATTTTGTGGCAAAAGTATTATATTTCTATAGTTCTGTCTTATTCAACTACAAAAGTAAAAGCTGCAAAAGTAAAATTTTCATATTTTTATAGCTTCTCTCTATAAGTTATTGCAATAACTGAATTTCTAAATAAGTATCATATTTGTTCTATCTGTATTATTACAATGGTTGTTATATGGTTGTTATAGTTGTTAGCTGTCTGATTACAATAGCTGTTAGCAACTGCCGTGACATTGCCACCTGGTAGTTCTTGGACATTTCCATGGCTCTTGTTTCTTGCTTTTTATTTATTTGTTGGTTTTTATTTATTTGGCTTTTGTCAACCGGGCGCACACGCTTGTAGTGGAGTGTTTTATTTCTAAATTAAAAACTGTGGCATTATAACTTATTTTTGAAAAAAAAAATTTATTTCAATAAAAAAAATTTTAAATACGTTGCAAACCAGGTAAAATGTAAGTCACGAGTACTTACCAATAAGTTGAAGTTCTGCCAGGCTATTACCTGTTCTATGAATGCATAGATCTATCATTCTTGGAATAAACAAAGTTTAACGGATGGAATAATTGAAGCACTTACACATGACGATGGTTGCAATAAATCATCAATGGATGTTCTTTGTCCTCTGCTGCCACAAACCCTAAGAGGTAAAATCCAAATCAAGCGACCCTGTTTCAATTTCCGTCATGGCGTTATCGCGTGTATCATAATTTCTTACTTTCCCCATCCACCTAACCTGCACCTGAAGGTTCTTGCACAACTCCATCATATAACCTCTCAGTTTCCACTATAGTGGAGACTTTCCACCCAAAAACAGGCCCCCCTCCTCCCCTTACCATATCAAGGATCCAAACTTTAATACGTAGCGAAACCTAACAGGAATTGAAGACGTTGCGAAACCTGACAGGAATTAACAAACACGCAGGTGAAAGACAAATGTGTGACAGTACCAGCTCTATCGCTGGGCAAGACATCTAGTCACGATCAACTCCATCCCCCATCAAGAGGAGCAACGGTGGTCGTTATTGATGGAATGGAAATTTGAAGACTACACAACTGCTGCAAAAAGACTAAAGACTGCACAGCCATTGAGCTAAACCATTTGCCCCTTTTTCAGGACCATTTGCATCTTTTTAAAACTAGTCACACCTTTTTAAAACCATTTACACTTTTAACAGTGAAATTTGAAACCATAATCTGGATGAGAATCTGGGTGTTGAAATCTGGTAGAGATTTTGATTGCTGAAATTGTAATTTTGGTAATTTTGGTTTCAGTCATCTCATAATGCTATGCATTTCATCAAACAAATATTATGCAATTTCAAGACACCAAAATGATAATTTCAACAAACAATTCTTATAGGATTTTGGTCAAAATTTCTTTCCGATTAAAATTTTCCCACAACCAGATTTTGGTCAAAATTTTCCCAAAACCGGATTTTGGTAAAAATTACTTTCCGTCAAAATTTTCCCAAAAAAAATGGTGAAAACATGGTGCCAATGGTCTAGAGTTTAGCTTACTCCAGTCCAAAATTTTGCAACGATATTGTTTTAAAATGTGTTTATTGTAATAATGGAGAAGAGCACGTAAGCCTAGTTAAAAATTAAAATCCAAGGTTAAGATGAACCCAAGATTGAGCTTCCCAGGAAAGCAGCTTAATAAATATCCAATACTTTGGGGTTTATAAGGAAGGCATCTTAAGCTGGGGCTTGCTAAGAAGGCACACAGAGCCACTCCACTCTATGGTTACATCATCAGACAAATTTATTTCCAGCTATAAGTACTGTAAAATACTTATCAACTAATAACCCAAATTTATTTCTACATGCCAAAGGAGGTATGACTAATAATCGAAATAAATTTCCTTTATAAAACAAGAAAACAACTGGAACCACTGGAACCAATCGATTTAGCGCGTTCCGGCAACTAAACACACAACCAACAATAAGAAAAATTTACTGTCGTCAATATAATTGCAACACATGGCAGAATTGAATAAGTCAATGCTACTCAACACATACACAGAAAAATGGATGAAATCAAACTCTGAGCATCAATATCACAATGCATGGAGAGGAAAATGGATAAAACAAACTCTAGGACTCTAAGAGCCTTGCTAATTTATTTCTCAGGACCCTTGTGCTCTAAGAGCATCGCAGACTGTGCTACTTAAAAGCATGGGAAAGCATGCATGAATGGATGTAAAAATAAATTATCAGATACTATGCAATATAGCCAGCTCCTCGCTTGTGCAGCGACAGCTGTAGTGGAAATATTAAACGAACCCTAACCCTGAACAAATTTCATGAGAGACGCATTAGAGAAACCCTAGGCCTCATATTTGAACAACCACAGATGAACAAATATACTTTACTCATTAGAATTAGCCAGGCATTTGAGAACTTTCACCTATAAACCAGTGGACATTCATGTGGAAGATTGAAACTAAATGCTAGGCATCAAAAGAAAGAGAGAGGAAGATTCAAAACCTGGACTCTTAGAATTGTCACCTCTTCCAAATTCCTGCAACGCGAATGGACTTCCTTCGATGATGGATCGAGCAACTGATTTGCTATTTATTTTACTATAAACACAAACACTATCCCTCAAAGCCCAGGACTTTGGCTGAGAAAGAATCAACCGAGCCTCTCTATTTAAAAGGTTTTTCAAGAGGATATTTTGAAGGGAATCGGGAAATCTTTAATATAATATAATACAACATCCAATAGCACCTTATATAAGAGCCAGCACTTCCCGGGGATATTTTTCATTATATTCAAGGTCATTTCAAGGTTCCCCTCCTCTCATATAAAGTGCACGAATGAACTTTAAGTTATGCGCGTTTTACCCTTCAAATTCCAGATTAAAGTTGGAGAGTAGTTTTCTTTAGAGTAATTTAAAATATAAAATTAAATAAAATTATATCTACCTTCCAGAAGGCTGCCCTACCTTACTCACGTGAAGGTATGGTGCATGTAAGCCACGTGGGCACATGCATGAGGCTCCCCCTGCATGAAGCTCACGTGCTAGTAATCCACGAGTCCTCAGCTGAATAAGGAGGTGATACTCCTTCCACGCCCGCATGCCAATACCTCATTTTTTTTTACAATCGCTTCCAGATGGAGGAGCTCTGCAACCTGCAACTCGAGCTAAGTTCCATGGCAAGGGTTTGGCTTATACCGGGTGATATCCTTTCTCCATTTCTTTGTTCATTACCAGGGCCTCCCCAGAGTTGACGTTGGTTGGTTAGGGTTTTTTTTTTTTTATTAGAAGTTATGAGGCATGGACGCGACTTCCATTTGCATTCACTCCCTCTCTAATTCTCTTCATCAAAACCAGTCGATGACATTCCATCCCACGTCTGCTGTTGTAAATCCTCAAATCCCCCGGCTTTGCTTTTACCCCATCATTCCCAATACATTAAAATTTTCTTCAGCTACGGCCACTACAAACTCTGCACGGAGATGGTGAATGGAAGCTCGAATGGTTTGCTCTGCAAATGGTAACCATGTGTTTGAAGGCAATGATGGATATAATGAAGATGAGAGCTCTTGGGCGAAGGAGGCTTGGGCGGTTCGCTCTGGTAATACTACGTGCATGAAAGATAGCCGTGAATATGGTGATGATGAGAGCTCAAGGGAAAATTGGCGAGTTTCTTCGACCACAAGAAGTGCCATGGCAGAAATAACTTGCCAACAAAGTCCATGATAGGTCGGCCCGTTCAATTCAAACACACACAATCAGGCAAAGTGTTTGCATGGACTAGACTACGTTGTTCTCCTTGGTAATGGCGGCTACTAGTTCAGCCTTTCATTGCATTTAGGTGTAGAATTGCTCACCTACTGTGCGTGAATTTGATTCTCTCACAACACTCCTCATTCCTTGCTCGATACCTGGGGCATCCACCTGGATATGACAATCGCATGGTTTTAGCAAGGTAAGAAAACAACAGTTTAACTATTCTATTTCATTCTCTTTCAGCCCATTTTCTCATTTCTTGTTTATTAATTGTAATTTGGATCTCATAAATAGGTTTCTGTGGGGCTCTATGACCAACCCTTCTATATATACTAATGGATTGATTTCCATTGTGGCTTGTCTGAAAGAAGAGAAGTAATGTGCCATTTGGAACTGCGTCCCATAGGTATGTACATGATATTTTAAAAGAATCAGTATGTCCCATACGGGTTTTCCACGGTGTTTCTAAGCTCTACAACTCTATTCTATATATATATATATTTATTGTTTAATGCCCAATTTCAAAGAAACAACACTGCCCATATGGGTTTTCGACAAGTTCAAGAGCTCTGCAACCGTTTTCTACATTTTTTTTTTGTGATTGTGATGTCTCAACCCTCATAGCAGCTCTGGGATATCATTGCCGTGAAACATACTTTAACAACTACTGCCCTATGGTTTTGGGTATGGGAAAAATCAGAAATAACTCTATGGCATATTTTTCTAGTATCTCCTAGAACCTGAAAAAAATGATAAGGTTGTATCTTAATTCATTCTTTATTGCTGCGATTCTTTTTTTGAAACAATCCTGTACATTCTTATTAAATATTTATTCTTATAGATTCCTTATTAAATCTTATCAACTTTTTACTTGGGTGCTTGGATAGTTCCAACGCTCCCTAAATTGAATGTTTGTCTTTTCCTTGTATCTTCCAGTATCTCGAAGCAACAAAAAAAATTAGAAGTAATTAGATACGAAGGAGATAAATGCATAATCTATATGCCTTAATCTATTTTCAGCGGGTTTGTATGGAGCCCATGACAGGTTTTCCAGTTTGGTTGTAAAGCTTGACATAAAATTGTGAAGAATGTTTAAAACACTATATTTCAAGTTTTAACAATATTATTTGCCACAGATGAGACTGGAAAACTTTTCTATGTGACTGCAGTACGCTAGGAAGAAGACTAGTGCTCTGTCGGTTGCTACTGCTACGATGCCCTCTTCTTTCTTCTTTGGATCTGTTGTGAGTATTTTCTTTCATTCATGTTATATTTACTTTCTAGAATAGAAAACTGTAAAATTGAACATTTCTTGAACTTTTAGTTTCCCTTTTTACTGATGCGTGTATTTGCCTTCTCTCTCGTAGGTTCTCATTTATGAGCATAGAAGGTGCAATGGTTCCCGGGGACTTATATTGAATATGCCACTAAAGGTCGGCTCATCATATTATTTATTATTTCTCCCATTTATTTTATGGCATCATTCTTAGACTAGTATCCTACTGGGATTTGTCAAGGCATGAGAATCTCCCACACTAAGGAGTTTTTGTTATAATTACAAGTAGGTGTAGAATACTTGTGATGCATTTCTGATGAAGATAGCATTCGCTTTGGTAGGAAGATCGGAGATTTGAATGGGGAACCAAGTCTCTAACGAAATTGCAGAGTAATGCACTTTTACAGTGTGTAAAATTTTAGTTTTGATTTATCTTCCCTATAATGTTTATTTTTTTATTTTTTTATTTTTTTTTATTCCTAGAGGGCCCCTTTAGGTTCCAGTTTTAGAACCTAGGGCTCTGATACCATTCTGTAGTGCTCTACTTGCCGGTCAGAGCACTAAGTCCTAAACTTTAACAACAAAATGACATTTACTCTTATTTTGATTTTTTTTTTCAGGATTCATTTATTTGTAAAATAATGAGAGGGTTCACCGAAAAATACCTGAACCTTAGCGAGCTGAAGATAGTCCTTGAATCCTGCTCCTGTAGCCTTGCCTCTCCCTCATCTGAGCCTGTCTGTGCCTTGATGCCAATTCCAATGATCCACCCTGCCGACCAGCATTGAACCTGCTAGCCCTAGGAAACCGATGAGTTTCCTAGCCCCCGATCCCACGTGCCGATAAACCCGATAGCAACTTCCTTGTTTGATGAGTGTAATTCTTCTCCTGGAGTTAACCCCCTCCTCTAGTTTTCTTCCCTTCCTATTCCATCACCTTCCTTACTCTCTTCTTCTGTAAAAATTTTCTCCCTCCAAATGCTCTGCCAAAAATCCCCCCCTTCAACCATTCGATCCCCCTCCTTATACCTCCTTCCCCTCCTTTCTTCCACCGCCTCCTTCATATTTAAAATAATAAGTTTTATTCTGTTCTTTCTTGGGTAGTTCAACTAGTTCAGGTTTTTATTAAGACATTCCTTGTACGCAATTATTTTTTCTTGAATTGTACAACTTTTCACCCCGGATGAGATGGTGGGAAATTACTAGATGCTTATCCTATTGAATTGAACGTGTAAATTTAAAACATAACCAACTGTCATGAAATTACACGAATATTGTTTGTTTAAGGTTTTATGTTGAATGGTAAAATAATGGTAATAATAGTATTTGTAAATTATTATATGTTATTAATAACTTAATAATAAGTACTTAATAATAAACAATATTAATAATAGATAATGACAACAAAATAAAATAACAATTATTATTATTAATCAATAATAACTAATTGCGGTATTATTATTAATTGACTGAAATGATAACATCGACATGTTTATGTTTATTGTTAAGTCCTCCCCCCCCCCCCCGCACATTGATTTTTAATAAATAAGGTACATTTACAAGTTTAAATAAATCACAATTACTTAGTTAACCCATCCAACTATTTAATGTTTTTCAATTAATATTTCATACTAGCGTGCATGTGTGAGGTGTGCATGCATGGCCAGTACATGCACAAGATGCACATGTACTATAGCAAAAACCCCTAAATTCTAGCTGATACAAATAGTATTTCACGCAACAAGACAAATATACAGATATAATATGATTTCTTTTGACATTCAGAGTTATTTAACAGTTATGTTCTTATTAATCGGTCAATTAATATTGGTACCTACCATCACTAATCCAGTATCATAAATGTCCAACACTCAACAGTAATAACTAATATGTCAAACCATCCTAACCTACGTCTGCATCCTCCCTATCCTTCCTCTGCTAGTACAAAGTGGATGCTAGTTGTACTGACCTTCCCACACAGAACCTGAGAGCGGTATCGTCGGCTAACTAGTGGACCTAGCCTCTCCTAGTAGGCATTCGGCCATCGTCATCACAACAACTTGGGGAGCGTGTCTCAGCACTGCCCTCCCACGACCTCGGGTATCAAAGTGACATAGGGTGGGAAATGCATCCATCCCTCTCAACATACTGGGTATATACTCATCAAACCATACTGCGTTGCTATCGAGTTTATTGGTACGTGTCATCGTACCATCACTTGGAAATTAAGGCTCTTCTTGAAGATATGTATTGAGTCATACTTTGCATCACACACTTGGCTATCACATAGCCCCTGTACCCTGCAGGTTAGCACTATGCAAACATGCATTCATAACAATATTAATTCAATAACTGGTCCATATTATCAACATTATTTCCTTTCATCACATAAAATCACAAAATAAATCGCATCATGGATGGGTGCCCATGTACCACATCATACATATCACATCATACCAAGGATTACAATCAACCATATGTTTTTGTTATGAAATAAATGAATCTGATGACGACTACTGCATGATAATCGCATAAGCACAATAATTTTATATAAATGATAATCATCATAACATCATATTCAAAGCATCTACATAGGCATGTTAATCATCATAACATCATGATCAAAACATAATATAAGCATGATAACATCATAATATCATAATTAGAGCATAATCCTGATAACATCATAACATCAGTAAATAATCACATATAACATGCCAAAATATAGTTTATGAAGTATAGTTGAGTCCACAGATAATAAGTAAATACAGTGTAATAAGTCTGAGTGATTAATATGCCGGAGTCAAAATATGGGGCACTACAGTTTTTTGTTGAATTTTTGTGCAATTTCATTTTCATTTCTTTTTTTCGCTACTTATGGAAGCCAACAAATATTTATTTTTCTCAACATTCGCTCCATTTTCCCATGAAATCATCTTCTAACTAAGCCTATGTACTAAAACTATTATCAATAAATCTTGTAAACAAATCTATGACATCCTCCTTTAATTATGAGACAAACAACTTCATAAGAACATATAGATGCCAAATGGTGTACCTTTTAATCCCACACATAAATGAATTCCAATGATGTTTAGAATACACGCCATTATTCCATGGAATGCTGGTAATATGTCCACAACTTTTTCTAACACATCATGGGGATACATTGTGACATTTGTAAAATTTAAAGTTTCATAATTCTCATCTAACTAAGGTGCAACCATACCACCTTGAGAACTAAGGTTCCTTGAGTTACTTGAAAATATTTTCCTTACGCCTCCATTAAACTAAAAAAATGGGATTCATGAGGGCTCTTGTTCACTCTTCATCTATAACATCTATTTATTTTAGGGATAAGCTAAACAATACCTTGATAGTAACTCTTTGTAGAATATTTCTTTGTTACAACCTTTTCATGTGGATTCTCCATATGAACTTGTATAATAAACCCTAAAGATTATACTCATGAATATCTCAAGTATCTTAACTTCAAAGGGAATTCAAGAGGGTGTCAATGTCACCAAACAACCTCTTCTCACTTTTGAGTGGCTCTCCTTTGACAAAGGGGGGTAGCCCTAGGGACATGATCATTGAGGAAATAATAATTAGGGATTAAGGAGAAATGAAGAGGTATCTTCAATAAAACCAACATTGGGGCTTTACATTCTTGGGAAAGTTTACCATCAATGATATTGTTCCTGATTAAAATACCTCACAATTTTGTTTGGATTGGGATGCTTGACACCTTGACTTATGAGAATGTTTGATATATTTATAAATATGATTTTGAAACTTTCCCATGAATTCTAAAGTAGGTATGTCATCCCCAAGAAATTCAATATATGTATAGGTCACACACCCAAAGAGGGGTATGGATTCATAATAACATTCTCATTGTCTCTTCCATGTGACCATGATATTTAACTACCTAGATTGTACCTAGATTGTGCATGATCCATACGAAAATGACTAAATAAACTTATCGAATTACCAAATTTAGGGAATCTTTTGCACCAAGACATATTTTATTGGAAAATACATATTTAGGATTCCTTCTACATAATATTACAAACTATGGTAGAAGGCGGGTCACCTTACTAGTATCATTGACAAAATTCTATAAATGTGTCATAATAGAAATGAAATTTAACATTGGAATGATACCAACAAGTGTAGTGGATAGTATTTGGCAATTCAACGTGTGGCATCTCCATAACATTTTCATGATGCTTATCATATACACTTATAGATATATAAATTCTATATCATGTCTCATTTACACATTTTGGGAGTCTATCTTAGTAGGGTTTCTTGTAAATAAGATCCCAACATATGGATTCATCATTTTTATCTATACAAAACCCAAATTTAGTCAGCATTTGTAATGTTCTTCTTGAGACATGGAGTAATTTTTAAAATATGGTCATCATTCAACTTCTCTAACTTCATAGTTTAGAAACAAAGGTTATAATGGTTGTACCAGCATATTAGATATTGGGTCTTCTTGACTTCTCAATGAAGAGAATTCTTTCAATCCATTGTCTTATACATTCTCAATTATCTTTGCATATTTATTTACTCAGAAAAAACAACATTTTTTTCTCTCTCTTAATTTTGTATGCTTTACCAATCCATGTGAAATGAGCCAATGTAATAACTACTTTAAAAAAAGATGTTTTAATCATGTTACCACTACATCCTTTCAATAATCAACTATGAACTGAATATTATAATTCTTTATTTATGTTTTCATCTAAATTCTCTAAAACATTTTCAACCATTTGGAAATGGCTATGACATCCAATTATTCTTGAAACTTAATAGAGGACATATTCCTATTACAACTCGTAAGACTTAGAAAACTTGAAAGGAAGATGTACAAAGCCAAAGGCTTGAACACACACAGGAATGGTAATCAACCAATTCAATTAATCAAAGAGAAATGATTACAATATATAGTGAAATAATGTTCAACCAAATGAGCTATTAGATCCTATACTCATGGATCTCAACCCTATCTCCTAATCTTATGAGATGCACACAATCCAATCACTATTATGCAGCCTTACATTTCTACATTATTCCAACATCCTCCCTTAATGTAGAAATGGATTTTCTATAAGGACAAATACATAACATGCGTGTTGGTCTCAATCTGAGTCAAGCTTACAAATTAACAATTTAGGGTTTCAAGGCTTGAACTCTACAATTCTTCTTCTCCTTCATCTTGACCTTAGTTGCTCTCAGATAATATTTGTTTATGTTTTCCCGTTATCTGCTCTCCTAGTTTGAGAGCTTGAAGTCTTCACACATTGATGTATAGTGCATTCTAGTATTTAATTGGGCCTTTGTTGTCCTGAGTCTTCCTTCATGTTTAACAAATACTCCAAAATTAGTAATTGTCATCCTGGCTCGTTTACCATTAGTTGTATTCTGTGGAGTGTAATTCTGCAACATTATCTCTTCACCATCTGCAAACCTGATACATTCTACATAGTCAACATTTTGAGCATTCTTTGGCTCTACACATCCTCCTCTCAAGTTTTCTAAGTCTGTAATAAACTTCAACTCTGCTTCAAAATAGACTATTGTTTCTTCATTGCTCTAAATCCAACCAGCAACTTATCAATTAAAAACATTTCCAGCTTAATTGAAATTTGTTCTTCTATTGTCAGATATTCTTCTTCATATCTAGATTGAAAATCAAATTTTAATGCAGCATTAAACATTATATCAGAAGAAATCAAATTTTAATGCAGCATTAAACATTATATCAGAAGACATAATAGTATTTTTTCTTTACTCAGGCAGCAGCCACACCAGTCTGTTCTCTTCAGGCTTCAATGGGAAATTATACAGGAAACTCTTTGATCTCCATGGCTCTCCACTCAGCGTGGGTTGGCAATCTTATCAACAATCTCATGGGCAGCAAGCAAACAACGACGGTATTTAATCCACTATCTTCTCCCAGCAATTCTCCTAGGCATGCAGCTGAGCAGCGTTCACATTCACCCTATTGTCTGGAAGCAATTTCAGCAACAACAACAGGTTCAGATCAGCTATGATTGGGAAAAAATCCAAGAGAGCAACGATATGATTAACTCTCATTGTCTCTCAGCATGGGATGGATACAACGATCCGTTATTCACACCACAAAAGGGCCTCAAATAGGCTTCACTCTGCATCAGGAGGAGATACAACTCAACTCCAGACCACCAGGAACACACAATAGCAGCAGGTCGGCACAACTCTTCCGCTAATAGGTGCACCCCTATTCTTACAAAGGGAAAAAAAATTGCCACTCAGCTACTCCTATCTCCAACGGCTCATATCCACATGCTGCTAGCTTTCCTTCCAGGAAGTGATTCAAATCGATCTCGGCCCTCAAGCTCTCAAAATTTATCAGTGTTCTTCTTGTCGGATGGTGATGGATGCTCTCCACTCAGATCTTCACAGCTTCTCCTTGTACGCAGAAATCAACACGCTGCTCTCCGCGAGCAGAGATCGCTGCTCTCTCATGGTGATTTTCCTTCAGGCTCACGGTGCTCTCCTTTGCAAAAAAAAATCAAACTTCTACACGGTGATCTCCACGTAATTTTTAACACTGGAGGAGTTCCAAGTGAATCGATCTAGAAAGTAACAGCATTCACACCCAGGAAATCACTTACGGCTGCTACACAGCTACTCTCATTCAGGAATGAGTAAAAATTTCCCACAGTGACTCTACCACCAGCGATCTGCCAGTCTTTCCCATCGGTGAAATGTGCTTCTCCACGGTGCTTTTCCACTGTGCTGGTGAAATCGGAGCTCACAAGGTAGAAGGAGCAGCGCTCTTCACTTTGGCAACGAGATCCTTCGAATCTGGGCACCTTCTTCACGGTTCAGCGTTAAAAAAAAATTCGGCGAATTCTCCGTGGGAAATTTCTCAGACACATCAATTGCAGCTTCCTCAGACTTCCCTTCAACAGTGATGATAGACGCTTTCTATCATCCTTCACGCGCCAATGATCTTCATGCGTCGGTGATCTTCAATGTAGTATGAGAATTGAGGTGATCTTCACAGAAAACCTTCACCAGGATTGCAAAGAAATCCTTACATGTTGAGCCAGCTGCTTCCTTCTACACATACATCCAACAATTTCTCCGGGCTCAGCTCCTGGGCGTTCTCTTTCAGCTCCTGCGAGAACAATCTTCACAGCAGATCTCCTTTAATAAATTCACGACATCTCTCCTCATATACTCGTGCGGAAGCTTTCCTTCAATACTCATGGATCACTGCAAGAAAAATTACACCTTTGGGCTACAGTGCCTCTTTCACAGTGATGGAAATGGATACAAAAAATTTGGCTCCTTCAATGCTTACGAGTCCTTTATTTATACAAATCCTAGCCGGTGCACCGGTTAGCCACGACTGATAGTCGTAGGTTAATAGGTTGATCCAGTTGCCTAAACTGACAACTATAGGTCAAAAAGGAATCCTCCGAGGTGACAAGTGGGGACAACCATTGTCATTATCTCATCCCTTAATTAGCTTTTGGCATTACGGGGACCCAGAATCTTCTTTTTGACGGACTCCGACAAATTTTATTACACAATGGAGCAACTGGCCCACGGCAGTACTAACTACGAATATTACACTGTGGAGCTTTTATCCGGCCCACAACGGATACAGTGTAGGACAAAGCTAGCCTACTCAGCCTTCAGAATGGCCCACCACCGCTTTCAATCATAAGGGTCACGCCCTTGCAGATATTCCCATATTTCATCATCAGATGAATAGTATGGATCTTAAGCGTCTTCTTGAGAAGATCCAGCGGGGCTGTGAGGTGGATAGAGATTTGGACTGAAACATCTCTCTACATCCGAACCTTGGAAAATAGGATTAGGATCACAGATGAATTCTCCTCTAAATTTTGACTCGACTCTGTAGTCAAGTGGGATTTCTCTGACTGTTACTCTTGATTCAATCTGAGTTCCTTCCAGGATTCGGCGGATGAATTTTTGCCTTGTGAATATAGTGTGGTCCAATGGTTTGTACTATCCACCTTCATAATGGAGTTTAAACTTGAACCATTGGTTCTCTCTGTCGGCTATATCCATGTTGGCCTTCAAGTGCGCAATAAAATTGGCACGGCGGTTCTCCCAATCTACCCGAGGACAGAAGTTATCAAGCAGAATGTCTATCCAACCATACCAGCTAGTATTGTGTCTCAAGTTTGCAGGGTCTGCACATATAATGATATATCCTTCTTCCCTGCAACATTGGAGAATAATATTATACGATGTCCATGTCAGATGGCCATCTCCAATGTCAATGTACCAGGCTGCATCATCGTCACCGCGATCCATCCATAGTTCTCTACAATTTCGCAACTTCTCTTGGGCATCAGTAAAAATGTAGAATGCCTCTTTCTCCCATCGTTCCATGATCTCTATTTTAAGAGGGGAGGACTGGATATTCTTGATCATGGTCAATTGCAGAAAACTCTTTGCTTCATCTGTAGAAGCATACTCGAGTGTCTGGATCCGGACATTTTCAGGGATAGAATTGTCCCATGGGAGGAGGAACAATCCTTCTTTGGCTTTCAGCTCTTCTTCTGTGATTGGTGTTTTTCCTTTCTCTTTCTATGTTCCTGAACTTGATTCTACAACAGAAAACATGTTTAAAGTAGGATTGTTGTTCTGCTCTCTGGTGAGCATATCAGCAAGGCAATTTAGTGAACCTGGTTTATACATAATTGTCGAGCACCCTAAATGCAGATAGATTGTTATCAACATACAGAGTTTACGAAATTCATTGTCAACCCAGGGAAGTCTTTTGTTTCAAAAGGTAA
>LPNX010154524.1:3339-22832 GCA_001517045.1 Pseudotsuga menziesii
ATTCTATAAAAAAAGAGTATTCTCCATGGATCCACATAATAATGAAGAAACCATTCCTTCACAAAACCCAAATTTTCAAAATATTGATCCTAGAAACCTAATAGATGGCAACTTGCTGAAACTCTTGCTGAAACTTTGAAATTTTGACTAAGTATAAATTCTTCTTAATCTACCTAAGGGGCCTCTGTAAACTCAATGACATCTTCTATATTTGATGAACTAAATGATTATGAGGACATAGATATCTATATTTTTGTCGTGTGCATCTAACAATATGATTGGTTTGACAATAAAGTCTGTGAAGGTGAAGGTATTAGTCTTCCAAAAGTGCTTTTTGGCATGATTTGCACTGTTTCAGTTCTGGTAAATCTGCCTAAGTGGCCTCAGTAAAACAATCACCATATTTTGTAGGATACTGATAAAAATTATATGAGACCATAAGGTTATAACTTGTTTATGTCTACATCTGACCATGGTCTTAGTTTCCCTAAAACATGCTTGAAGAAAACGTTACAGGTCTGCCAAAATGAGGCTTTAGACTGTTTTGGGAAATTTGTTGAAAATTGACTAAGTATTGAAAAATCGGTCTAAGTTTCCCTTGTCAAATGCCCTCCATATTCTATAGGAAACTGATAAAAATAATCTAATACCATCAGGATGTATCTTGTTGATGTGTGCATCTGACCATGGCCTTATTTCTCCTAAAACATGCATGAAGACAAAGTTATAGGTCTTCCAAAACAAGGTTTAAAGCTGTTTTACACCAGTTCATGAAAATGCATGTTTCCATAATGAAGAGATGCATTAGTGAAAAGGATTTAATGAAGGGACACAAAGATGAAAAGACACAATGGTTCAAAGACGTGATGAAATAAGTATCTAAAAAAGAGTTTGAAGTGGAAGAAAGATGTCTCAGCAATACATATTAATGTAACAATAAGAGAAGACAAAGACCAATGAAGTGAAGAATAATCAGTAACAAAATTGATGAAAAATGACCAATTAGGGAGGTAGGGTGGTGCTAGGGCAAGATGCAAGCCTGCAAGGGGGTTGTAGCCTCCTTCCAGTAGTGGCTGGAAAATAGGGTGTTGTAGCATCCTTTCTTGTTGGAGCAGGCATAAACTAGGGTGTTGTAGCATCCTTCAGTTCTAGCTGAGAAAATTATGGATTAGTGTCTCCATCAAGTTGTAGCTTGCAAAAACAGTTGTAAATATAATTTTGTAGTTATAGAAAGTGTTTGTGGTTTTCCCAATTGAGATTCCATGATAAATGTTGTTTTCTGTGTATCTTGTTGATTCTATGTTTAATGAATGAGTTAAAAGTGGTTTTAATTGTTAAAATTTATCAATATTGATTCACTCCGATCCCTCTCAATATTGTCCAATAATCCAATAGGAAAAATAACAAAGTTTATGGGCCCTAAGAGGATTTATGTGAAAAGAGAACCAAGAGGAATGTTTTTGTTATTTTGAATCTAATATGTTTTCTTAGTTTTCATGGTAAGATTTATTTAAAGATCTACATAAATTAATTAATCTCATATCCCTACTTGCAAAGTGCTTACTATTATCATACATTCAAAAAAATTACAAGAAGGAAAAGTTATATATGTTGCAATCTTAATATGAAAGAAAGTAAAGAACTATTACATTTTTTGAAAAACATGAATTTGATTTTAATTTTAATTTATTAGCCTTGAAAAATGCACCTAATTTCACATAAATTCTTTACATTTATTATATCATATGCTAACCCAACTTAATAAAATTATATCTAGAGTTTCCTACCCCACTAGATAACCCTAATTTAGCCTAAACTACCCCAAGCTTAGTTACTACCTTAAAATTACCTACTAAACCTTCTTAAACTAAATTACCTTAATATAACCTAGTCTACACTTACCTAAACCATTGACATATCCTTACCTTTATCAAGCTTAAACATTTGTACTTACATTACTCATGAAATATCAACATCAACCAATGACTACTATCAAATGAAATGCCACCATTCAAACTTTTACAACTCTGAACTGTCGTCGTTGATCAAATATTCATACTTGCATGAATCATGCAATGTCATCATTGACCAATGAATGCTATTAAATGCAGCATCACCATTGACCAATGTGTGAGACCCTAGTTTGTAAAAACCCTAGCTTGTATTCTAACTTCAAAGTTTGCACTTTAAACTCTACTTTGTAGGTCATTCCCTAGTTTACAGAATCCCCAGTTTGATCAATTACTAATATCAAATGAAATGTCACCATTGACCAATATATACTCTCAAACATTCACACCTTTACAACTTACTCTATTCCTAAAACATAATTTAGAAACCTAGAAACCAAATATAGAAACCTATAAACCTAATATAGCCTTAGAAACCCTAGAAACCTAATCTATCCCTAGAAACATAATATATCCATACAAACCCTATATGTATTCTTCATTTCGTAATTGTTGATGGGTCATTATATGTCTTCTTCATTATAGGCTCACCAATTGGGATTCCTTAATGGTCTTGGGTGCACATGTTATATAAAGGGTGCATGCACAAAATGATGAATGCACATGTGGAATTGGAGCATGCACATGCAAGATTAGAGTGTATGTGTTGGGAGAAAATGAGTGTGTGCATGTTTTAAAAATTGGTGTGCACAGTGCCACTTCCACCAAATATTGAAGTTTTCATGTCATCATTACTTTTCATGTCATTGTCGTCAATATCATCATTTGTTCCATCATCATTCTCATCCTCCTTTTTATTGGAATTGAAATCCCCTTGTGGTAGGGGAACCTTTTATTCATTTGGACATGGCATTATGGTTTTGCTCAGTGGAACATATGGTAATTCTTGCATTGGGGAGTCAAATTCCATGGAACCCACCATGAAATCCTTCGGTCATCCTGCCAAACTTTTCCATGAACAGATACACATTCCCAAACTTACAAAACTTGATTCAAGTTCTTTGTGGTTTTCTAAGGCCCCAAGACTAATTTGGCATGTGTGCCTAAATGACTACAGGGGACAAGTTGCAAATGGACATAGAACAAAAATTGTGCATTAGATAAAAAAACTGTTGATTCTGTAGGATTCCTACTTGCTTGAATATTGTGAGTCCCATGGCTGGAGGCACCCTTTATTTAGCTGAACATGACCCTAGGGTTTTTCTTAGTGGAACACATGGCAATTCTTGCACTAAGGGGTCAAAATCCATGAAACCCACCGTGAAAGCCTTTATTAAGCCTAACAAACTTTTCCATGCCCATATATATGTTCCCAAACATATGAAACTTGATCCAAATTCTTGGTGGTGGTTTAGGCCCCGTGACCAATTTTGTATGTGTCCATGAATGGATAGATGGGGTGACTTGCAAATGGACATAGAATAAAACTTGTGCATTGAATTGCAAAAATGTTAATTCTGTTGGATTCCTAGCATTAGATTATAGGTAGAGTTTCCTAACTCTTACGAGCCCAATGGATGGATGAACCTTTTATTTGGTTGGACATGACACTAGGGTTTTTCTCGGTGGAACACATGGCAATTCTTGCATTGGGGGGTCAAAATACAAACCATGAAACATAATTGGTTTTTGTCAGCTCCCACTACTATGTTTAGCCACTGTGGATGTTGTCACGCTGCCCATGGTCATCAAGGAGGTTTTGATTCAAAATTGAACCCCTTGTGCAAAAGTAGCATTGGCCCTTACTTCGCAAAATACTAGTTATAGATATGGTATTTAATATAACAATTTTTGGGAAATTGAATAATCCTAGAGGGGTTCCCCAAAGTGAAACCTGACATCCTAAATTTAGTGGAATCGACAATTTCATTATCTGAGTTACAATTTTTGTTCTATGTCTAATTGCAACGTCCCCTTAAGGCCATTGAGGGACAATTTGTGATTTTTCTTTGAGGGAACAGAATTCAAACTAGGCATGTTAACTACATTTTGTTAGCTCCCAGAAATATGTTTGGCCATTATGGATGTGGTCACATGCCCATGATTTCCTGAGAGATTTGGGTTCAAAATTTACATGCTTATGGAAAAATTAGCATGGAAAAATAACAAAAAATATGTACACATTCTCAGCATCCTACTATCCTTTGTATCCATTATTGGTGTATCCCCATCCAAACACACCTACAGGAGTTGACAAAACTCAATTTTGTTTCCTATTTCGAATTGTATTCCATGGGGTCATATTCACCATGCGTCTTTGAAAGGGTTTAGGTTATGAGTTGCAATTTACCATATAATTATGACCATGGTTTTGATTAAAGAATTTTCAAATCCATTGGATTCATGATATCATAATAGTTCTAGGGGTTTCTCTCTCCCATGGGTCCATGGCCTAGAACTTTCCTTGTTTGATGACTCCATAAACTAGGGTTTTAGTCAATAAGATGCAACGCAATTTCTGCACCGAGGGATTAACTTAGTAAATACCTAAAATAGTATCTTTTGGGTAGTGTTACCATCTGGGACCTACCAAAACAAACATGTAGGAGCTAACCTAACTCAATTTTGCTTCCCGATTTGAATTCTATGCCCCGGATTAGGATTCACCATGTGTTCCTGAAAGGCTTTAGGTTGTGGTTGAAACTGACCATAAAATGATGATAGTGGTTTGCATTGAAAAACCATATGCTTCGTTGGTTTTGTGACATCAATATAGTGCTAGGGGTGTCTCCCCCCCATGGGTCCATGGCTCACAACTTGTCTTGTTCGATGATTCTAGAAACTAGGGTTTTGGTTAGTAAGAGGGAACATAGTTTTCGCACCAAAGGGTCAACTTCATAAATACTTCAAATAGGATCTTGTGGGTAGCATGACCACATGGGACCTAACCAAACACACTTGTAGGATTGAATATAACTTATATTTTCTACTCGGTTTGAATTCTATGCCCTAGTCTCATAATCTCAATGAAGTTTTAAAGGATCCATAATTTTCTCAAAGTGTAGAAACCTTGGTGAACCTTACTAATTCTTAAATTTGAAACCATTGAATGTTTGGTGATTTTTTTGAAAAATTATTCAAATTTATAAGGAATTTATATAGTTTTTGGACAATTTTGGCAGTTTTATGGAATTTGGGTGAATCATATTTGAAAAATGGAAAATTGGCAAATCGTTTTTTGGGAAAAAAGGTAAAAAAAATTGACCATGGGGTAAATTTCACCCCTAAAATTTTCCTTTTGTCGCATTCACCGTGTGTCCCTAAAAGGACTTAGGAATTGATTTGTAACTAGCCATATAATGATGACCATGTCTCATATTAGTGAACTGGAAACTCTATTGGATTCATGACATCAAAATATTTATAGGATTTCCTCTCCCCCACGGGTCCATGGCCTAAAACTTGTCTTGTTTGACAATTACATAATGCAATTTATGCACTAAGGGGTCAACATGTGAAATACATTGAATGGAATGTTATGGGTAGTGTACCCATGTGTTCCATTCCAAAACACACATGTAGTAGCTGATAGAACTTAGTTTTGTTTCCTGGTTCGAATTCTATACCTCAGGCTCGAATTCACCATGTATCCCCAAAATGCTTTAGGTTACAATTTTCAACTAGTGATAAAATGATGATTGTGGATAAAATCAATGAATTGTAAATTATGTTGGATTCATGAAATTGGAATAATGGAAGGGGTTCCTCTTCACTGTGAGTCCATGTCCTGGAACTTGTGTTGTTATACAATTCCAAAAAACTAGGGTTTTGGTCTATAAAAGGTATTGGAATTTATAAGGGGTCAACTCGGGAAATACCTTGACTAAGAGATTGCGAGTATTTTTACCACATGGACCCTACCCAAACACACTTGCGAGAGATAAAAAAACATAGTTTTTCTTCCTGGTTCAAATTCTATACCCGAGGCTCATATTCACCACGTGTCCATGAAAGGATTTAGGATGCGAATTACAATTGGTCATAGAATGATGATCATGACCCATATGAGTGAGACAATGAGTATGTTGGATTTGTGACATCATAATAATGTTAGGGGTTCCTCTCCCTCATTGGTATATGACTTGGAACTTCTCTTGTTTGACAATTATAGAAACAAGTGTTTTGGTCAGTATGAGGCAATGTAGTTTATGCATTAAGGGGTAAACTTGGGAAATACCTTAACCAATACCTTGTGGGTAGAGTTCCCATGTGGGACCTACCCAAACACACCTGGAAGAGATTGAAATACTCATTTTTTTCTCGATTCAAATTCTATGCTCGAGGCTCAGATTCACCATGTGTCCCTAAACGACTTTAGGATGCAAGTTGCAACTAGCCATCGAATGATGATCATGGATTTGATCAATGAAACATTGAATCCATTGTATTTGTAACATATGAAAAGATCTAGGGGTTCCTATCCCCCATGGGTCCATTTCCCAAAAATTGTCTTGTTCGATTATTTTAGAAGCTAGGGTTTCAGTCAATAAGAGGCAATGCCATTTCTGCACTAAGAGGTCCACTTGGGAAATACATTGAACTTAGTAATTCATTGGTCAATAATAGCACTAGGAGCTACAAATTATGGTTTCTAAGGATTATAATACAAAATAGGGTTTCTAGCGTTTAGAATACAAAATGAGGATTATAATGCAAACTAGAGATTCTACTTACTAAGGAATTTGATAGTAGTTATTGGTTAATTATGACATTGACAAATTATACAACACCATTCCTATATACCCTATGCACACAAAATGGAAATAGGTGTTCTTTGCACTTTCAATGTGCTTGTAGATCAAGTATGTTTCCTAGGAACATGAAATGCTACAAGTTAGAACCTGAAAACATAAATAATCAATTAAAAAAAGTATAATATATTAATTTTAAAAATATCACCTAAACATAATAATAGATTCTTTACATTGCTCACTCTGTTAAGAGGCACTCTAACCACTCACTACACTATGGAAACAGAAGGATAAATGTTAGAACCTTTAAAATACAATAAAGAATCACTTAATGAAACTATGAGACATGAATTTTAAAGTTTTCACCCAACCATAACAACATATTCATTGCATCGCTCAATATATTATGCCATCTAGATTGTCTCTAGTGCTAGTGGTATCCATGAAATTCTCATGCTTAGAATGAGGTAGCAAGTAGCGTACCCACGACTTATTTTCTTGGAAACTGTATGTAACTTGGTGCATACACCAATAATTAAGTTGGTGTAGTGGTATACAACAACCCTGGTATGTAATCCTTATATACATATCCATTCCTTTTTTTGTGATGCTACACCAGGTATTCACCTTTAACAACCATTGACCCAGTCATAAATTCATTATTTTCATCATTTATAATAGGCTCAAGAATGGTTTTATATCCTGCTAAGAAACATGCCAACCAATATTCAAAAACACATTCATTTTTTGGGGAGGAAACCACTATGTATATGTGATATACAAAGTGGAACAAAATGTACACATGGAATCTATTAAAAAAAGAGGAGTATACATAATAAAAATCAAGTTTCAGAAGCATATAGGGAAAATTATAATAAACTCCTTAAAGTTACATATTATTACTTCCTTGTACATGATCCAATATTAATCATAATCTGTAGAAATTAACATTTCATTCTCTTCCAAAATGATTATTTCATTAAATACATGCATTAACGCAACCAAGTGTGACTAGGTCCCATGTTCTTACCAAATCTATAGATTCATACTCGTCCCACCCATGAATTCTATAAGAACTAGAAAACAAGCCTTATTTCTTGTCCATATTTTAAGGGATGAGTTCTTTGAGATTCTAATAGAATTAAATCTTTGAATTCCATGCACTACATTTATCTGATATGTGTTTAATTGCTCAACATCTCTCAAATCCAAAACATACTTCGAACTTATATTTTCCTTGTTAATTTCTCTCATCACCAATATACACCAACTAACTATAGTCGTAGCATCTAGAATGTGAGAAACTATAAACTTCATCTCTTCCCTTTGAAGTTATGCATGCACCAGCACTATAGTGCTCTCCTTTTCCATGCCCAATCTCAAAATAGTTCCATATATGTGGAACCTTGTATTTTATGTGCAACAAATATAACCATTGAAATACATGTTCATTTTTAGCTTCCCTATGAAACCATCTAACCATATCCAATGTTGATAGAATGGTATATGCATAGTGATAAACTAATCATAGAACACTTGGAAGCAATGTTACACATAATGGATGTCATGGTTTTGGTCATCAATTATATAGAAGGGTCTTCATTTCAATATCACTCGCTTCTCTTCACTACTATTTGGTCCCTACATGTAAGTCATATGTACCATTATACTCACCTAATATGAATGATAGTATTGATTTTGTATCTCATTTTGGGGTTTTAAGGTGTAGTTTTCACTGAAATCAACCATTGACAATATTGTTCCGAGGGGGAATATATATCTACATATTCTAAATTGTTCATCTTTCCACCGAGTGATATTGACATGATGAATGTAATGTTGAATATTTCCATGGAACTATGGAATAAAATCACATACTTGCACCTATTGGGAAAATAAAATTAAGGAATTAGATAACTAGATAGAATAATTAGAAATACAATAAGCTAACATTAATTAAAATTTCACTAAGGCATTGTTACCTGTGAAGTCACCAATTTCAATCTTCCAAATTTGTTTCTCATCATGTAACTGATAGATATCATATTGGAAGATCTATTTCTCAACAATTGTCTTCCCAAATGGATGATTTTCACTCCCATGGATGCACTCACTCCATAGTGCTATATTATTCCACCACATTTGTTGCAAGTACCATTTACACAAGGAATTTCATAATATGCTTGTCCATATTTCCTTGGACAAATGATGGTATGGATGGAATCTCTAGCTAATATTGGCGATATTATACTTGAAAATTCATGTGCATAGTTATAATGCAAAACATGACGTGCTTGTACAAAAGTATGGTAACAATAATTAAACTCTATGTTGTATCCACAATAGAATGTGTTATTGATGGTGTTGATCCTAACATAAAAAAGTTTGAATTTTTCAAAATATCAATGACTAGGCCTCAACTCTACATCGGAGGCTTTAAACATCTCATAAAGTTTTGCTTATTCCATGTCAAGATAGTGTTTAATGCAGGGCTCATGATCCCTAGATAGTGTTTAATGTGTGTCTCAAGATAGTGGTTAATGTAGTTTAAACAGATCATTTTTGTTGGAAAAAGGCCTAGTGTTATCATTCCAAAATGCATGCACTAGTCCCTTCACTACTTCAACTAAGTTTGTTATGGAGAGAAATTCCTATGGCTTGGGGTACCACAACATATAGATTGACTCCAGAAATCAATCCTTTCCTATATGCAAGAGAAACCAAATATCTAACACTAAAGGATATCGATTCATACCTTATTCCGGACGGTTGATGTAGATCCTCGTTGAGCTTTTCCACTCTTGCTTGTATTATCAATTTTCTTCCTCAACATTCAGCAAACAAGACAAGGATGCTATATATAATTGTGTTATACCTACTCTAGCATATATAATCAATAACATATAAGCATTTAAAAGCATCCATGGATGAAATACTCATTTAAATACACATTCTTTGACAAGAAAAGTTATTTCTATTAATATAAAACAGAGATTACAATAGTGACAACCTCTGTCAGCACATCTGCACCTATTGGGCCTCCACCACTTCAATCCTCCATCTCTCGATAGCAAGATCACAAGCAAAAGGCAAGCTTGGGAAGAACACAAAGTTCTCCAAGGGACAAAGGGATGCAAACTGAAGTATAAGCTCTGGCAACAATGGACTATAGTTTTATTTCTCTTCAATCCCTCCTCCTTTCAATGTATCCAAAGGGTTCCTTATATAGCTATTCAATGGAGTAATGGAAGGTCAAATACAAGCAATATCAAGGCATATGGAAGGCCAAGAGACAAGTGACTCAGATCCACATCAAGGAAAACTCCATAATCATTTGGCCTTTTGCACACATCCTGATGTATGCGGGTTTAAGGGTCAAATCCACGTATATACATGAGAAAGGGATTAAAAGTCACGTATGGAAATTATTACATGTTTTTAGGAATGATATTGGAAACATCAAAGGTGCAAAAAATGGTCCATGGGGTCTAAAGAGTCTACAGAGGGATAGGAAAGGCCATAAATGTGTGATCCACCATGTGTGGTAAAATTAGTTGTAACAGATGCCCCCTAATGTGTGAGGTCAGATGGGTCATACGATGGCTGAAATAAATTATAAATCCATCCCAAAAGTGGAGTGATGAAGAACCAAGTGGAATTACTAGCCATCCAATCAATACAATACAATGATCAAACTCTCCACATAACTGGAAGTAGATGTAGCAGTCTCGGATACATAAGAGTACAATGGCCATGAATAGGCATGATACAAAATATGACATGTGTGGACATCGCCACATATAATATAAATAGATAATAATCTCCATGATGAATATATAAAAAGGATCATGATCTCCATAATGGCTGGAAATATCGGTCATATACTAGAATCAAGTCACGAGAGATGAAATCTCATAAACACCGGCACGGTCAAGGAGGTAGCATATATGAAATGCCACCAGTCTGGAAGGTCTTCTACACAATCCGCTATGAGTACATGTCCTACTATGTGAATAGAGGTGTCGAGGTCGAACATAGTAGTCCATCATCTAATTACCGGTCATTGATGTATACCGTTAACAGACGCGAGATCGCCCACTGATAATGATAATGGGAATTAAGGTACTAGAGTGCAAACTAACAAGTGTGAATAAATGTGTTGAGGTCAAACACTTGATAGGATCCATTGATCAGGGGACATTGATGTATTCCTAAAAATTTTTGATGGCGAGAGAACCTGCCACTGATGACTGCAAGTCTCAAGGCACTAAAAAATGACTCTAGATTCCAATCCCAGAATAAATAATCAGAAGTCGATGGGATGAAATCCATTGGAAGGAGGGCATTAAGGCATCCCCCATCATCCAACATGAGGTACTCAACAAAGTTGTATAATGTGGAAGGACTCGATCATAAGGTGCACGAACCAGTAACTGTACCGGGAATGGCCGACATGCAAATTCAAGATAACTAAGGAATGGCCGACTCAGGTTTCAACTTACTTAGAACAAGAGCATAATGGCGAATGGTGACTGAGTAAAGGTAGCATAGACTCGATATACAAAACTGGTACATCTCTGCGACATAGGAGGCATCGACAGAGGCTCCATGGGGATTGGAAGCTTAACCAGTCGGTGGAGATAAAATCAGATAAACAAGTACAGCTCCTAAAGTCAAACTATAAACCCAACCAATAGATGTGATATACAGTGCTCTGTTCAAAGGCGACACGACTCGACAACTGCCAAAGATAACATCTTTCCTTGTCCAGCTTTTTGGTTTTTTAATTTTTTTGGACTTTTTCAAATATTTGAAAAGCTTGAAAAAGAATAAAACTACTTTAAAGTTACAGAATAGGAGGAGACAAATCTCATATGGGCGAACAAACTAGTTCCTAGTAGTGGAACATACATATGCTCAATGCAAGGATACATGTGTAGGATAGCAACACTCGGGGGAAAGTCCCCTCTCAGTAAAATAGGGAATCAAGCTGCAAAGGATATAAAAGATGGCTCTACATGGCTAGACATGAGACAAGCCCAGGCCATATGGCTGAAACTCAAAGTCAGGGAAGCTGGCATAAGGCTCAATAAGGCAGGCAAAGCTCATGATAATGCAATTACAACTTGACATAAGGGAGTCCCGAGGAAACAAACCAGCAAAAAGATCAAGAGGCGTATGAGGCTCTTGCAAAAATACATGGCGATACTATACAATAGACTCCTGGACCTAAGAGAGGACTTACAGCATGGGTACCAAATACAAAAGTGAGATAACTAGGACACCCATGTATAGGAAAGCTCTACCATTCACATAATATCACTTCTAATAGCAGCATGAAGGTTCTGTGATACCATGGAATGGGTTCGTACCTAAGGTTAAGATGGAATGGTCATAAGGCAATGCATAAGTGCAAGCGGATGTAAAATACTAACCTATATGCTAGTTCAGACATAACACTTGTGATAGGAACGAATGGGTTGAAACCTCGAAGAGAGTATACAAAAACTGGACCCTACATGACAACCAAATTAGTCCAAAACAACCAAAAATAGTCAATAAATAATCCAAACTATAGGATATAGTGAGTAATGATTGTGACAACTGCACCCAAAGGAAACAATGTGGTGAACGATGGGACATAAAAAGGAAAGCAAGGTGTAGACCCAACGTTCACGCATCCACTACAACCCCTGTGAGGGTGACCACTGGTGTAAAGACCGAGCGAAGAGAATACAATCCTCAACAAATGGAGTAGAGGATGGAATATGACCATTCCCAAATCTATGAACATGGTAAGGGGCTGTGATGCCCCCACGTCTGACACCATGGTCCATACTAGGACCAAGGACGGGTGATAGGACACCAGGCATGCCGAAAATAAAAGGATCCAAACTCAAGAGAGCATAAATATACTTAAGTAACCACGATCCCAAAGGCCAACTAGCGCACAAAGAGCACACTCCTAAGAAAATATACAGCCAAAATACAAGCAAACCAAGGGGAGGATATGTGAGCTCCTGAATGTAGCAGGTATGTCTTACCTAGGAGAGGCTCGAAACTCCCATACACTACAAGCAGAGGTACATAACCAATTATAGTGGCCCTCAGCTTCAACGCATAAAGAGATTATGTTGTCTGACCCCTACCTGGCCGGGACACCTACAGAATAACCCCTGCAAAGTACCCCCTCAATAACCTAAGTAAAACAAATAAGGTCACCTCAATATAAACAATGCTCAAGCAGATAGTTGTAGGAGGGATTGACCATATGGGCAGGGTAACAAAACCTGAAACTCTCGAAAGAGCCCCCAGATACGAATACAATCCTGGAAATATCTCTGGTGCTACTCAGTTATGACTAGGGCTCATCCCAATCAATAACTGCTCACACTACCTCATGCTTAACTCCCTTGTAAGAGGAGCATCCTGAGAAACACTAATTATACCAAGAATTTCACTATCTCACCCGGAAAGACACCTACTTGTTGTTGTTTAGTAGTCTTGGAGAATTAACTCACAATGAACTATTCCAAGACTCTAAAACCTAATCTTGTTGATGCACCCTATAACAGAAAAAAGTGTAATTCATTTTATTATGCATTGATTTTAATTGGTTGTAATTACTCAAAGGGAAATGGCCATGCAATTAATGATATGAAGACTCAACAGTGAAATAAAAATGCACACCATAACAAACAATGCTAAGTGCAATTTTTGTCAAGTGAAAAATAGGGTATGCCACTACATGATATGCATAAATATATATTACTTTCCGAATGCCAATGCAATCCTTCCTATATGAAATCCTAAATACAACTCTCATCCAAGCAATCTAATGCAAGCACCTCTTATTTTTCAATATAAAAGAATGAAAAATGCAATAAAAGTCATCTAAAACTCTCAGTCTCTACAGCAAGTATAAACACAAGCCCAGCAAGATACCGAGACAAAAAAGAGTAATGCACTAATGGCAAAACAAAAAGGATAAATGATTAACACTACTTTCAAAGAAAAATCAATAAAAAAGCGGTCTCTGGTCACAAAATAAGCATCCAACAGACAACATCAGACCCAAGGAAGACTCAACCACACTCACAACCCACCCATCAACTTTACACAACATCAAACTCACCCAAAGGGAGGATGTACATGACTGTTTAAAGAACAGCTGCATATATACGCGACTTTTGGCCAAAAAGATGCATGTATATGCGGATTTTGGCCAAAAAACTGCGTGTATATGTGACTTTTGGCCAAAAATCCGTGTATCTACACAAATTTTGGCCAAAAACCTGCATATACAAAGAAGGCAGTGGTAAAAATCAGGCCAAGGGTCAAACCAATAAAGGGGAGTGTCAATGGATGAACATACTATAAAATTCAACACAGAAATAGGGAGAAAAAGATAGGAAGTCAATAATATCAAGCACATTGTGCCCCCAAACCCCAAATAAAAACAAGGAACATCCCCAACGGAGTCGCCAATTCTATTACGGAGAGAAATTCCTATGGCTTGGGGTACCACAACAGATAGCTTGACTCCAGAAATCAATCCTTTCCAATATGCAAGAGAAATCAAATATCTAACACTGAAGGATCAAGAATCGTACCTTATTATGGATGGTTGAAGTAGATCCCCGTTGAGCTTTCCAACTCCAGCTTGTATTAATAGATTACTTCCTCAACAATCAGTAAACAAGACAAGCATGCTATATATATTGGTGTTAGATCTACTCTAGCATATATAGTCAACAACGTATAAGCATTTGAAATCATCCATGGATAAAATATTCATTCAAACATACATTATTGGACAGGAAAAGATATTTCTATTAATATAAAATCAAAGATTACAATGAATACAACCTCTGTCGGCACGTCTGTGAATTGGAGAAACTGAATCCCCCACTTGGGCCTCCACCACCTCAATCCTCCATCTCTCTATAGCAAGCTCACAATAAAAAGGCAAGTTTGGGAAGAAAACCAAAGTGATCCAAGGGACAAAGGGATGCGGACTCAAGCACAAGTTCCAACAACAATGGACTATAGTTTCTTTGCTCTCAATTCTCACATATTCTTCAATGTATCCAAAGGGTTCCTTATATAGCTCTTCAATGGGGAAATGAAGGGTCGAATCCGAGTGATCTCAAGGAATATGGAAGGCTAGGAGACAAGTGAGTTGGATCCATTTCAAGGAAAACTCCAAAAGAATTTGACCTTTTGCACACATCCAGATGTACACGGTTTTAGGGGTCAAACCCGCGTATATACACGAGAAAGGGTTTAAAAGTCGCGTATACCAATTTAAGCATGTTTTTAGGGATGATCAAGGAAACATTAAAGGTATAAAAAGGGTCCATGGGGTCCAAAAGAGTTTGCAGAGGGACAGGGAAAGGCCATACAAGTGTGATTCACCAGGTGTGGTAAAATCATCTATAACACAAAGGACTCCTGGGCTCGCTCATCTCAGCAAAAAGTAGTGTCCTTCTTCAAAAGACGCATAAAGCCTTTAGTCAAATTGGCAAAGTTAACCATGAATCTCTGCAAGAAATTTGTCATGCCTTGCAAACATTGAAGATGTCTAATGTTTCTTAGGGGAGACAATTGAAGTATTGCCTCTACCTTTAAGGGATCTAGTCTTATACCCTCCTTGGAGACAATGATCCCTAACAAGCGACTAGAATTCATGCAAAAGATGCATTTATGAGTGTTTAACCTAACCAAGTAATGGAAACATATTTTGAACACTAATCTCAAATGGTAGGAATGCCACATCCTCTAACGAGAATCAGCAGCAAGGTCATCCAAAAAGACTTCAATAATCGATTTGAGATCATGGAAAATTAAGGTCATAGCCCGATGAAATGTGGCTCCAGTGTTTTTAAGGCCAAAAGGCGTCTTTCGATATGCAAAGGTACCCCAAGGACAAATAAATGCAGTTTTATGTTGGTCCTTGGGTTTGATTTGGATCTGATTGTATCTGGAAAATCTATCCATAAAGGAAAATACCTCGCTTCCTGCACACTCATCCAAAATTTGATCAATAAATGGTGTGGGAAAATTATCCTTAGGAGAAGCATGATTCAAGTCATAGAAATCAATGCATATACAGATCACTCCTTGCTTCTTATAAACCAGAACGGGGTTTGAAACCCACTCCGTTAAGGGAACGGGATAGATAAAACCGTCATTTTGTTAGTTTTTCAACATTTAAGCTAGCATTATGTTAAGATCTTTTCACTGAGAGAATAACAAGCACAGCAATAAAACATAAGCACATCATAAGAGACAAGAGACACAAAGAGTTTTGATCAGGGAAACCATAAATGGAGAAAACCCCGCAACTTCCTCAAAGATAGAATCACCACAAGATGTAAGACCCAAAAATAGTAAGATGCACTCCCAACAGCAGTAGTCTTCTTCTTCTGTCTAGTCCCAGTATTTCCTTATCCACTAGTGTGCCACACTTGAGAGAGTGAATGATGTGTTGTACAAGTGATAAATAGAGAGACTCTCACTCTCTATGTATATTCTTCCGTTCACTTGAAGTGCACTTAATCACGTAGGCTCAACTTAACAATTACTTACTCGAGCCTACACCTTAATTAGTGTATAATAACTCAAGTGCCCCGAAACTATGGGGACTTACCTAATGACTTGACAAGACTTGTTTACATTATTAATCCTCCCGATCGAAACATTGGGGCAAGACAACATGACTCAAGTACATAATAGAAACTTCCTGGAATAAACATCGGGTTACAATATATAAGATACATAGAAGAATACATTCTGAAGTTACATATACATCAACACTCCCTCTTAACTAGGAAGGTATTCTTTCGACATGATTTTCAGCAGTGGTCTTCTTCTCTGTATCAATTGGATAATCTTCGTCTTCAAGTCATCTTCATCTTCAAGTCATCTGGATATGGATCATCTCTCCATCTGGATCGTCATAGAAAGGGATCTGGATCATCACTCGATCTGGATCATCATAGAACATCATCACTAGATTTGGATCATCACTCGATCTGGATCATCATCACTGGACTGGATCTGGATCATCACTCGATCTAGATCTCATAGAACATCATCACTAGATCTGGATCATCACTCGATCTGGATCATCATCATTGGATTGGATCTGGATCATCACTCGATCTGGATCATCACTGCTAGATATGGATCATCACTCGATCTGGATCTCTCAGAGTCATCATAACTGGATCTGGATCATAGCTCGATCTAGATCTCCTCTGGTCATCATCATGTGTGTACTATCTCGTCATAGGAAGTTCTACAGATCCATCCCTTTTTCATGTTGGTTGTAGGCCTAGCCCACAGGAAGGTCTTCGCCCAGCACTTACATCTGACCTGCTCATCAGAAAGGCATGCCCAGCACTCACATCTGATCATGTAGTAAACTACAATCCCATCAGAAAGGCCCAGCACTCACATTCACCAGCATAATAGGACGTCACATCACTAACATCTGTGAAATGGCTCTGCACTTATATCTGACCTACTCGTCAGAATGGCACATTCACCCAGGTCGGAACACATCCTACCACAGTGATGAATGACTTTCACCCAGGCCAGAGCCCCTCCTACCACAATGATGAAATATTTTTACACATTCACCCAGGATGGAACACATCCTACCACAATGATGAACGACTCTCACCCAGGCCAGAGCCCCTCCTACCACAATGATGAGAGATTTGTACACTCACATCTGACCTGGTAGGAACTGAATCCTACACCCTCATCAGAATGGCCCCCAGTCCCTGACTGAGCTACCTGGTAACGGACCAGGCGCCTCCACTCTCTCGAAGAGTGGCAGTTGCCCTTATATCTGTCCTACTCGACAGAATGGCCAGCACTCACATCTATCATGGAAGGAACTTAATCCTTTAGCCATGAATAGAATGGCTCAGCCCTTACATCTGACCTGCTCGTCAAAATGGCTCTCTCAGTCCCTGACTGAGTGTTCCTGGTAACTGACCAGGTGCCTCCATTCCCAAAATGGCAATCAGCACTCATATCTGACATGGAAGGAACCAAATCCTCTCACCATGACAGAATGGCTCAGCCCTTACATCTGACCTGCTCGTCAGAATGGATTTGGATCTCTAGCACTCATATCTGACATGGAAGGAACTGAATCCTCTCACCATGACAGAATGGATCAGCCCTCACATCTGACCATGAAAGGAACCAATCCTCTCACCATGTCAGAATGGCTATGGGTCTCATCACTTTCTCTTGGAAGGAACCTCGATCTGGAGAACACTAAGTTTCTCTCTGAAGTACTCGAACTTCAGCCTAGCCAATGGCTTCATCAATACATCAGCTATCTATTCCTCCGTCGCAACATACAGGAGCTTCACTGCTCCTCTCTGCACCATATCCCTGATATAGTGATACTTCATATCGATATGCTTCGACTTGTCATGAAACACTGGATTATCTAACAAATTCACGCAACTCTGGTTGTCACAATGTATACAAGTAGCATCCAACTAGAGATGAAATATATCAGACAGTAGCTTCCGCAGCCATACTGCCTCACAACTAGCTGAACAAGCTGTGACATACTCTGCTTCAGCTGTACTCAGTGCCACACAGGATTGCTTCCTGCTAAACCAAGAGATCACACCTGATCCCATACTGAAGCAACATCCTGAAGTACTCTTCCTGTCGATGGAACCGCCTGCCCAATCTGAATCAACATAACCCTCCAGGTTAATCTTCTGATTCGCACCATACTTGAGCCCATAATCAATTGTACCCTTCAAGTACCTTAGATAATGCTTTGCAGCAATCAAGTGAACACTTCTCGGATCTGTCAGGTACTAGCTCAAGGTGTTCACAACAAAGCAAATATCTGGTCTCGTGTTCGTCAGGTACATCAATGACCCAATCATCTGACGATACATCGTAGCATCAACCATCTCTGATGAAGCATCACTCAATAGCTTCACATTTGATGCCATAGGTGTGGCCATAGTCTTGCAGTCCATCATCCCAAACCTCTTTAGGATCTCTACTGCATACTTCCCTTGTCCAAGGAAGATTCCATTTGTACTCTGCCACACCTCCATACCTAGAACAGTAGTGCATCGACACATAACAGGAGCATCACTAGTCTTCCACCTTCAACCTTGGATCAAAGGTTGCAATCCACTTTACTCTCAGTAAAGCCTAGAATCATCAGTAATATTCCCATCCTGTCGTACCATGTCGAACCTCAGGATCTTTTGCAATCAGTCCCTCTGAAGTGGAGCATCATACTCCCTCTGTCTTCCATACTCTATGCACTGAAACATTCTATACTGGAGTGACAAGTAGTATCCATATAGGATCACTAGATACTAAGATCCTCTATCTTGAACTTCTTCAAAAGTTCATCTTGCACCCATCTGTGAGCTTGTCATCCTCTATCAACCTTGTAGCAAAGGTTAAGATATTCATCAAGCTCATCATGTATGTGTTATCCCATGGGTGTCTTCTGAACTCGTACAAGGCCTTCTTTCATTTGCACACATGATTATGCATGTCATGTGACTTCACTTCTATTAGCTGTAAATGTTTCTTCGTAGACTATGCCTTCTCTTCGTGAGAAGCCTCATGCTACGAATCTTGCTTTGTATCCCACGATGTTTCCATCTACTACATGATGGAACTATGAACTTCTCTTCAGGTCTCGATACTATGCCCTGAAATCATTCTTCTTGAACTGGTCTTCCATTTCTTCTTAGTTACTTCTTCTTGTCTGGAAGGTTCTACATCAATGATGTCACTGCATTCATCATATTATTCTTTG
>LPNX010154524.1:23080-39148 GCA_001517045.1 Pseudotsuga menziesii
TCATTAAATAACAATTGAATACTTATCTTTATTTGTTTTGTGGGTAGACTGCTTCTTGATCCTTCAGCTTCATCATCTTCTTGATTCATGGTAGCATCGTTTCTTATCCAAATGATATGGAGGATAAGAAGTTCTTCAAGAGTTGAGTTCTTCATACTCCTCATTGCTTGAGGGATCTTTTTTGGATGGCGAGATCTTGATCTTCAATTGATCCCATCTTCTCTTCTCTTCTTATGATTCAAGCTTCTTCTTCTTTCCAAAGTCTGCTGAAAGTAATCACTTCCTTCTGGAACACATTCCTTGAATAAATGAATTCCACGATCTTGGGAGGCCATTCAAGGTGGCCATCACCACTTCTGCATTGTTCACTTCTGCTTCAAGTTGTTCTTGATTTTGAGAGACTCTTATGACTGCATGGTCTTTGCATTCTAGATCTTCACATTCTTCAACTGGTTTCTTTAGGTCATATTCTGATTTTTGTTCTTCCCTTCAAATAGCTTGAAATTCTGGAAGACCTTCAACAGCTTTGCTTGCAAAAGGTAGTGCTCTGTAATGCATGTGTGCAAGCCTTCTATGCTGAATCTCATTTGGCTCTACTATTTCATGGATCAAGGCTTGTTATGGATAGCCCTTCAATTTGTACAATCCTCCTTTTTGTTCTCCAATCACTACCGCATCATCGCTAGTCTTTCCTTTTGGCCATATGATGACTTGACCATCTATGAATGCAACCCGCATTCCTTTTGCATCAATGCTGAAATGGAGAGAAGGTTCTTCTTGAGTCCTGGAACAAACAATACTTCTTTCATTGTTAGAGACTTACCAGGGTCTAGCTTGTATGAAGATTCCCCACTACCTTTTATTGGATATTGGCAGTCATCTCCTAGTTTCACCTTGTGAGGTGATTCATGTTCTAACAGTCTTACAAAGGATTCCTTGAATACAGTCATATGTTTGGAAGCCCCACTATCTATTAGACAATCATCATTTCCATGAGTAATGTTACCTGTGAGAGCTGATATCAGAACATATTCATCCTCACTTGAAGAATCTTCACTTTCGTATCTGGATCTCTTTCTGGATGGTTCATCATCCTCTGCAGCATGAGCATGATGTCTTCTTTGGCCTCGTCTCCCTCTGAAACTGGAACCTCTATACTCATGTAGGTGTCTAATCTAGTTTCTTCAGAGAGATCAAATACTTCTATGCTTGGAATTTGTCAACTTCACCAAGCTTATCATCAAGCTATTGTGATAGATCGTATTGAAATGAGAACCTCAAATGGAAATAGCAAAGGATTAGATCTTACCGATTTGAGGCGTCCGTCCTTGTTCCGGAGCTTCCTGATCTAGGGTTTGTCACAGAAACCCTATTTTTCAAAACTTGGAATCTTTCAGATCTGAGTGGATAAATAGATCGATCTCTTCAAATGGAGCTGTCCAATGTACTCGTTTTCTGAAAACAGTGGAGGGAAGCTCCTAGAACAGGAAGCCATAATTTTCCAATTTCTTATGCAGAAATGCTTGTTACTGTTTCTGTGATATCTCCGAAATTACTGCTCCTCTGTATCTAAAATTTCTTACTTAGGTAACCTTGCATGTCCCTGATCCAACACCGTAGTTTTCATCATAATTGGTTTCACCATTTGGGATTTATGATCCTTTTCCCAAGGTGACCTGTTACAGGACTGTTCAGAACATCGAAGTTGTACGGCATGCCATGTGTCACTGGTTCATCTTCTGTGTCTGATATTTGGAACAATGAAATTAAAGTCTATGCCTTTTATAGAAAATATTCATGAATTCCATTTGGACCTCTGTAGCCCAATATATTGCAGATATCCCCAGCTGTCCTATGTATGGATGATTTCTGGAAGAGGATGGAACCCTAACTTGGAGAGATCATATCTCCCAGAATATAGCGAATCGGAGGCTGATTTTTGGACACAGTGTTCATCAGGATTTTATCTTCGGTCCCTGTAATTTTCCACTTTTGATACTTCTCCAATATTGGAATATAGCGACTGTACCAAAACTTATCAGTTTTAGTATTTAGGGTTTCTCCTAGCTCAGTGTCAAACTAGGGTTTGACTTTCCTGGAGTTTCACCCAACCAAATTTCTTGATCCAGGTCTCTAAACTTTTGTTTTTATGAGGAGAACAATCCTATGCTGGTCTCACTCAAAAATTCCTCTTCTGTAGAAACCCCTAATTTCCACATCGAAACTGAAAATGCTTGAAATTAAATTCTGCATCGACAGAAAGATGCACCCTTCAATGGAGAGTCATCCTAGCATACTTTTTCTGAAAATATGTAGAGGAAGATCCACAAACTAGGAATCCCTAGTTCCCGCAGCTGCACAATGTCTTCTTCTCAGGTTAGCTCTGATACCATGTTAGTTTTTCAACATTTAAGCTAGCATTATGTTAGAATATTTTCACTGAGAGAATAACAAGCACAGCAATAAAGCATAAGCACATCACAAGAGACACAAAGAGTTTTGATCGGGGAAACCATAAATGGAGAAAACCCCGCAACTTCCTCAAAGATAGAATCACCACAAGATGTAAGACCCAAAAATAGTAAGATGTACTCTTAACAGCAGTAGTCTTCTTCTTCTGTCTAGTCCCAGTATTTCCTTCTCCACTAGTGCCCCACACTTGAGAGAGTGAATGATGTGTTATACAAGTGATAAATAGAGAGACTCTCACTCTCTATTTATATTCTTCCATTCACTTGAAGTGCACTTAATCACGTAGGCTCAACTTAACAATTACTTACTTGAGCCTACACCTTAATTAGTGTATAATAACTCAAGTGCCCCGAAACTGTGGGGACTTACCTAATGACTTGACAAGACTTGTTTACATTATTAATCCTCCCGATCAGAACATCGGGGAAAGACAACATGACTCAAGTACAAAATAGAAACATCCTGGAATAAACATCGGGTTACAATATATAAGATACATAGAAGAATACATTCCGAAGTTACATATACATCAACACATTTAACAGCTTTTCTATCTCAGCATTAATCACGTGTGCTTTTATAGGATTCACCGCATGCAAGAGTTGTCAAATAGGCTTAGCATTGGGATAAGTTTTAATTTCATGTTCAACAATGCGAGGGTTGATACCTGGCATTTCCTTGTATGACCAAGCAAAGACATCAGGAAACTCTTTGAACAGCTTAGTATTCTCTTGAATCTTAGCATGGGAACATTCTTCCCCAATATAGACATTCTCAATCTTGCCAGAATCACGAGAGATATTGATAGGGATGGTAGGAGATATATTCGCCATGTTTCCATCAGCCATCAAACTAGGAGAGCTCAGTGGAACCACGGGACTACCAATTCTCTCACTAAGAATCTCCCTAAAGTCTTCACACTCCAAACGTTCAAGCTTAGGAAGAAAATAAGATCTATGATGTAACTCTTGCCAAGGTGGTTCAACCCCAGACATGGCCCCAATAATAGCTTCATCTGATGGAAAAACACTATCAAGGAAATCATGTGCATGAGAAGACTTAAATGCCCATGCAGGTAGCACATATGGGTCCTCCTCCTCCGCCCATGAAGAGGAAGGACTAGGCTCTACAACGCATTCAAGATTCGCTTGATATGCTATCATTGCTGCAGGCAATGGCACATCCATTTCAATAGGCTTACTTGAAGGACTCGGTGTAGGAAGGATCCAAGGATCTTCCATATGGGAAGTGTGAAAAGACATTGAACTCAATGAATATGAAATGCCACCAAAACTATACCCGATCATAAGAAAGGGTGCAGGAAAACAAAAGGTTCCTATAAGGGATGGATACATGACAACACCCACACTCCCAGTTGTCGGCTGAGAATGATCGATAATCGGGATAGAAGCTCTCGATGATGCAGTAACACTTGGATTGAATGATGTTTGATCAATCATAACAATCTTCCCATTAAATGGAAAGCATACAACTCAAAATAGAGAAGAAGCTACGAATTGCATACTATACCTCCAATTCCTACCCAGTAACAAATTGTAATCAAGGGGCGCATCAACCACCTCAACTTCGATCGTGATGGTCTTCCCTCCCAAACGGACCTCAAGAGAAGGAAGAATCCTGTGCAGCCGAAACGATCTTCCATCAAAATCAGTCAACATGGTAGCGGATTTAGACAACTAATGGGAACCCAAACCCTTCCAACATGACAAAGACATCACATAACCTTCGTCAATCATAGTGCATTTGACGGTCATGTTAAGACATTCTACATGAATCAAGAGAGACACATAGTAAGGCAAGTGAGGCTGTAGTACCGCGATTTCAAATTTGATGATTGAGGAAGAGCTATCATCATTAACATGAATCTTAGAAAGCAAAGCCTTCCTTTTGCGAAGGACAACTCTGAAGTACTTCCAATGCAAACATCGCACAAGCAGTGTGGCCCAAATCCTCGACAACTGAATAGTTCTGGGTGGCTCGAGCATTAGGATTGTGTCCCGAACGCTTGAGGACTCCCTTAGGAATGTGAGGTGCAACTCCAAGTTTATCCATAAGGTTTTCAATACACAAAGGACTCATGGGTGGAGTAGGTTCCTTTCCAAGGTCTGGTTGTGATGAACCATAGTCCTTCACATGAGTCACAACCTTACCAGCACGCACCATATTGATGCAACCATGACCACTACTGGCTTCCGACAGATCCTGATCTCTACCAGACTGATCATGGGTCCTTGATTTTATGTTTTGATTATGTGGTAAAGGGTTGGTCAACACATTTGGGCCCTGTGCTATGAACCTCGAGGCATATTCCATACGAGGGCACAAGTGAGTGAGGTGGTCATCCTTACACAATTTGTAAGGAAACTTAACCTTAAGTTTAGAATACTGGCCCCCCCCATCATTACAGACATTCTTGTCATTAAAATTGGCATTTTCATTCCTATTCCCACCCTTACGATTGTTTTCACCCTTTTTCTTATTCCTTCCAGGTTGCTGGTTACCCTTCTAGTCCGACGATTACACCGAAAGCACATTCGTCATTTGGGTGGGTTGACATGAAGCTGTGGCTTGTCCCGAGGTAGATTGGTTTATAGATAATTAACTCACCTATTGCACAACCGAAACTATAGGTTTGGTACTCGTACAACCAACAATGCCATCAGCATGTGGTCCAGGTTTGACCTTAGAGTCGAAACTAGAACACAGAGCGTTAGGAATGATCTCATATAACAATTTGGATTGAACATAAATCAAATCCAATTCCTGCACCTTAAAAATGGCTTGTTCCTCATTTTGAACTCCAGACGTAGAAACATCCTTCTCTATATAAGGCAATAACGATTTAAGGAACCACTCAAGGAGAAACTCTGGCGGTATGAAGGCTTTAATCAATCTCTTCCGTCTACGCCACTCTTGGATATGGTCTGAGATATGCGTTCCTTTGTCTTGCCTAAATGTCGACAAGAGTTATGTACCAACGTCGTAATGCACTGGTAGATGGAAGTGATTGAGAAAATTCATAGCTAGGTCATCGAATGAAATGAATTCCCCCCTAGGTAACTCTATGTACCATTTTGCTGCAGGCCCGATGAGGGTGCATTGAAATAGCCTTAAACAGATCGAATCATCGAGTAAGGAATTAGAAGAGAACCATAGGTGAAATGTAGTAACATGTTCATTAGGATCTTCTCCTATTTTTCACTCGAATTTGGGAATGTCCAAGGGAAGCTTGTTAGGGACAGCCGGCCAAGCTGGGTGATGAGATACTGGATTGTTCGTTAGTCTCAACAAGTCAGGTAGATTTAACATTGCAAGGAAAGGGAACCTAGGTTGATTAGGTCGATGCCATGCTCCCTGATATTTTTGGTTCATATAATACTGATTACTGTAACCACCATATCCATGGCCATAGTACCCTCCTCCCGTTTGACCCGTGTAGGGTGGCATGGAAGCACCATAATGTGGTGTACCTTGACTATTTGGAGCAACAAAGCCATAATTCGAGGAGTAAGTAGTTTTTTGATACCCATACCCATAAGGTGAATAACTCTGTCCATACTATGGTCCATAATATTGTCCATGAGAAGCTCCATAAGATGTCCCATGAAAAAATCCATAAGTAGGAATATGGAGAACTCCTTGCGATAGACCATAGGATGTTCTAGAAATATGAATATGACCTCCTGAGACAACAGGAGGTACTTGACTCTGAGACATGACTACATGAGTAGTTGCAGTATGAACATGACTAGTAGCAACATTCTATCCTAAAGGATCACATGAATGAGGGGGAGGAATAACATTCGAAGAACTAGGAATAGAGGATGAAGGGACATGTGAAGTGATGTAAGTGGTATTCCCTCATCTTGGTTCTGGTATCTGAATAGGACTACTAACACCAGGTCTAGGACGAACATGTGATGTAGCCTCCACTGCTGGGATGGAGAGTGCAATGTGACTTGTGTTCCCAAATATCTCCACATGGAAAGGAATAGGAGTGCCCCCAGGCGTAGTTTTAGGTTCAAATTTTGACTCAGCATGCTATGCTAGATAATGTGTAGGGATATCATTCATGCCATAACTAGTGCTCATAGGTTCATGATGAGTCTCATCGCCCGAAAACCAATACCGGTGACCTATGAATGAGGGATCATACCCAGAGTGTGTAGGTATATTAGGTGAAGGATCATATACAGGAATATGATCTTCTTCCCTAACCTCATGAGGTGGAGAAGACAACTCAGTAATTTCATTTTCATGATCTCCCATCATGTGTGAATCAATGTGAGAAGTAGTCTTCCTGGACTATCTGTTTCTCTCTCCCAAAGGAGGAGGAGATGTAGAAGGTGGAAGTAGTGCTAAATGACAAGAACGGCAAAGTTCCGCACCCGAATCCACAATGACTCAAAAAATGGAAAAGACTCTTCTAGTTATGCCAACCCTAAGCAAGCTAGCGTGCATAGAGAATACACCTATATAATCTAAAGCCAATCATAAGAAAAAAAAGGTAGGATATGTGAGCTCCCGAATGAAGCAGGTATGTCTCGCCTAGGAGAGGCTTGAGACTACCATACACAACAAGCGAAGGTTTGTAACCAATTATTGTGGCCCTTGGCTTCAACGCATATAGCGACTGTGTTGTCCGACCCCAACCTAGCCGAGACACCTACAGAATAACCCCTACGAAGTACCCCCTCAATAACCTAGGTAAGGCAACTAAGGTCACCTCAATATAATCAATGCTCATTCGGACAGTCACAGGTGGGATTGACTGTATGGGTAGGGTAGCAAAGCCCAAAACTCTCGAAAGAGCCCCCAGATACGAATAAAATCCTGGAAATATCTCTGATGCTACTCAGTTATGACTAGGGGTCATCCCAATCAATAACCGCTCACACTACCTCTTGCTTAACTCCCTTGTAAGAGGAGGATCCTAAGAAACACTAATTATATTAAGGATTTTCACACTCTCACCTGGATAGACACATGCATATTGTTGTTTAGTGGTATTGGAGAATTTACTCACAATGAACTATTCCAAGACTCTAAAACCTAATCTTGTTGCTTTACCCTATAAAATAAAATAGTGTAATCCATTTTAATTAAGTGTTGATTTTATTTGGCTTATTACTCAAAAAAGGTAGATGATCGTGCAACCACTGGTGTTATGACGCAACATGAAGTAAAATGCACACCTAACAATCAATGCAAATGCATTGTGTCAAATGAAAAACAGGGCATGCTACTACGTGAAATGCAAAATTTTCTTCAAATGACAAATGCAATCATTCCTATATGAAAGCCTGACTAATACTTCTCTAAGCAAACCTAGTGCAAGTACCATGCAAAATGCAAAGTGCAATGATGCATAATGATGCAAAGAAACAAATATTTTTTGTATTTTTTGAATAAAAATGAGATAATAAAGCAAAAGAATGAATCTACCATCCCTAGACTCTGCAAGCACTATCAAATAGCACCCACGCAAAGCACTAAGGTAAAAGAGACCTAATGCACTAATCCCAAAACAAAAAATCGAAAATGGAATGACAAGAACATTCTAAAGAATATTTACCCTAAATTGTGTCTCTGGTCAGAAATAGAGGTGTATACAAACTCTAGAAGCATAGAAGGAGACTCAACAATCATCAAAACTCACCCAACAACACTCAATATTCCTCTAAAAGGAAAAACTCAGGGCATACGCGACTGTGTGCAGAAAACCGACTTATATACGTGGATATCTCAGTCCAAACCGCGTGTACACGTGACTGTGAGGCAAAAAATTGTGTATAGGAAGAAAAAGAGATAAAAATGAAGGAAAACAGATAAGCTGAGACAAAATTCACTCCTATCAGACACTACCATGCAAACATTCCCCCATACCTGGCTCGGAAACAGAGAAATCAGATCAATTCAAGAACATTGAATGCTAATAAAAACTCCCAAAGGAAAAATGACTAGGAACTCCCTAGCGAAGTCGCCAATTTTGTTACAGAGAGAAATTCCTATGGCTTGGGGTACCACAATAGACAGATTGACTCCAAAAATCAATCCTTTCTTATATGCAAGAAAAACAAATATCTAACACTAAAGGATCTCGATTCGTACCTTATTCCGAATGGTTGATGTAGATCCTCATTGATCTTTTCCACTCTTGCTTGTATTAGCAATTTGCTTCCTCAACATTCAACAAACAGGACAAGCATGCTATATATAATTGTGTTAGACCTACTCTATCATATATAATCAATAACATATAAGCATTTAAAAGAATCCATGGATCAAATACTAATTTAAATACACATTATTGGACAGGAAAAGATATTTTTATTAATATAAAATAGAGATTACAATAGTGACAACCTCTATGGGCACGTCTGCGAATCGGAGAAACTGAGTCCCCCACTTGGGCCTCCACCACTTCAATCCTCCATCTCTCGATAGCAAGCTCACAAGAAAAAGGTAAGCTTGGGAAGAACACAAAGTTCTCCAAGGGACAAAGAGATGCAGACTCAAGTATAAGCTCCGACAACAATGGACTATAGTTTTCTTGCTCTTTAATTCCTCCTCCTTTCAATGTATCCAAAGGGTTCCTTATATAGCTCTTCAATGGGGTAATGGAAGGTCAAATCCGAGTGATCTCAAGGCATATGGAAGGCCAAGAGACAAGTGACTCGGATCCACATCAAGGAAAACTCCAAAATCATTTGGCCTTTTGCACACATCACAATGTACGTGGGTTTAAGGGTCAAATCTATGTATACACCTGAGAAAGGGATTAAAATTCGCGTATGGAAATTATTGCATGTTTTTAGGGATGATCTTGGAAACATCAAAGGTGCAAAAATGGTCCATGGGGTCTAAAGAGTCCGCAGAGGGACGGGGAAGGCCATAAAGGTGTGATCCAACATGTGTGGTAAAATCAGATGTAACAAACTTCATTTATTTACATGGAAACCTACCACTTAGTGCCATAATTTATTCATTCTCCCTCTGTTCTAAGAATGTATATTTTGATGGAATATATTGTTAGGGTTTTTGGATGCATTTTAACAATTTTTTATGTGCATTTAAGTAGACGATGTTCTCTTGTGGTTCTACTTACAATTTATTCATCCAATACAGAATGAGCCACATTCTTGTCATGTGAAAGACTTTTTTAACCAACGAACGTGAATGCATCAATAAGACATTTTACATTGTGGTTACTTCATTCTATATTTTTTTAGTGATTTTATTCCTAATTTTCTTCTAACTATTGCCAAAATCCTAGATTTCGACAAAGATAAAAATAATTGGCATGTACCAACATTAGGTTTAGGTTAAAAATATTGTTGAATAATTTGTGAAAAATGTTGATTGATAGTGTGTATATGTATCTTAAATTCCATGGAAGACAAGGCACTCTTATTCACTTGTATGTGTTTAGTAGTATTCCTTTGGCAACAGGAAAGGTTCGGTAGTCTTTCAACAGGTGCAGTGACATTGGCGTCTACTACAGGTTGGATGCTTTGATTTTGATTTTGAACCACCTGGGATGGTATTAGGAAAGACACATCAATAAAAAAAAGTTAAACTCTTCACCAATATGCTCAAAAAATATTTCTTAGTATTTGTATCCTCCCCATAACCAACTTCCAATAACACATTAATGTCTTCTTGAACATGTCTATCACTGAGATGTAATGAAATCATGAATGAATTATGGTTCAATGAATCATGGCTAGATGCCATGATTGTTGAACCAATGGGAAGTGATGGTGAAATCCAATTTCCACTTTGAAATTCCATTGCTTTGACTCATGTAGTGAGTTATAATTCATTGTCTCAATTGTTGAATTCCTCAGCTCCAATTGTTGAGGAGGGTGAGAACTGATCTCTCATCGGTTGAATGTTCATGATTCCATGATTGTTCCCATGCATTTTTCTTTTGTTCTTCCATTTATTCTAGTGTAACCACCTTCCTTAAATATTTACGTCTTGTGCTACATAAATTCCCTATAAAAAACTATGACAAACTATTGATTACTTATGAATTTGATAAAAAACAAGAGGAATATCAAGATTGGGACTATTTTGTGGATATGAATAGATGTATTTTTGTCCTGTAATGCAAAGAAAAATGAGATAACAACTCATGAAATGGTTTTTTTTATATAACAATAAGAAATTCATACGCGTTATAATGCACATGCATTATTTTAACCCATAAGATGTTATATGCTGAAATTAGGACATGATATGGAACAATGAGGCTCAATTATTAGAGATTTAGAGATTAATATTTTGAAATGTGATGTAATTTGATTTTGTAGAACATATTTGCAAGTATGGAATGATGAGACTGAACTAGTTATGAGGATTCATTTCCAAGGGAATCTAAGGGTGTGCATTCATCTTTCTAGGTGTAAATGATGGTGAATTTAGTAGATGGAATAAAAAAAGGTGTATAAGGTGCCTTCAATACAAATCTATACATTCAAGGTTGAAGAAAACATACCGAGCTTGAAAATAATTCGGTAGTTTAAAGAAATAAAAAATTTATTCTTGATATCATGCAGGATCAGTGTTATCATTGATATACACACATTAAACATTGAAGGAAACCTTCAATTACTATTTTTAATAGACACATCAATGGAATAAAAGAAGTCATAACAAATGAAATCTATATTTGTATCACACTAATCAACAAACATCTTTATCATTGATACAAATAGTGTGCAAAGATATTGCTCAAAGATTTATTTATCTAAACAATGTTTACATAGATATAGATCGGACCTGGAATTACATAGGAAAAAAAAGAGTTATAGAGAAGAAGACATTGTAGAAGTGCATTAAAATCTTAGTCTATACACTTAAACTCCTCTATACAAAATAATTCTACAAAAATATGACTCAAGAGCTTCGACAAAGGTCCTCTCCAAAAATTGCCAGCCTCATTTATGTATTAAAATATCCTTTATATAGGATAAAACTATTTGTAACATATTATGTTTACTCTAATTGTCCTCCAACTATCTCCTCTTCTATAACTATCATTCTGTTAATACTTTCCTTAGAATTGTTTAACTTCCCTTTTTATCTTTATCTCTTCTTACTCAATCTATTTTTAGTGGTATTTGGATGGGGCTACTTCCTAGTTACTAGTCTTCACATATGTACAACTAGTTGTTAGGATGGTTGACCCAATTTATGGGTAGCTGAATGCCCCAATAACTAATTGATCATGTGGACAAATTTCTACCTTGATAGTTGACTTATTAACACACTTGGGTGCCCTGTTGGATGCCCAATTTGTTGAGTAGATGTTTACCCAATATGTACATTTTGTTTCCCTGATTGTTTCCCAATTGGTGTTCCTACTCGCATAAGCTGAATCACTTTAAGTATATAAATTTGATGATATTTTTCCACTTGATGCCACTCATTTTCCATAAGGTACTTATGAGTCCTTACGGTGTCTAAGGCCAATTCAATATTGGTATAGGATATGGGTGTCAATTTTCTTAGCTGTTTTTTCATATTGATGCACAATTCAAATTATGCAGCTAAGTGCTTGACCAACTCATCTTCCTCGAGCTAACCATACAAATCTTCAAAAAATATTTTCTCATTTTTCTTTTGCTTAAAAAATTCTTGATATGTTTCTTCATGATACAAATCTCCATTTCCATCCAATAAATGTTTTAATCCCTTTTCCATAGCATCTTTCAATAAGGATCTAAAAGATGAAATTTATGATGGAAAGGCCTTTATTTTGTTTTGGGATCCATTTAGTAGATTTTTCTTTCCTATAACTTGACTAGATATATTTATTAAATGTGTTCTATTTGTAATATGCAATTCATCCAATTTCCCTTTACTTTTGTTGTTAAGAAAATTGATTACTTTTGTTGTAATTTTTGGTTTGTCTTCAAGCTCTTTTCTATTATATCATTCTAAGCTTTAACACTAGTGGCTAGATCGAGTTCATGTTGTATTATCTCAAAATGATCCCAATGTTTAATAAGTTCTCTTTATATTTTACCCCTTATCACTTTCTTGGATTCCTTTAGAATCTATTCTCCTTGCATCTCTACTCCCAGGTCATGGACTTCCTTATTTAATTCATCAAATTTCATGCTCCAAATCCTAAATAATCCAATCCTTTTCATTCATCTCATATTCAATCTCTTTTATGATATTGTCCCTCTTATCATTCTACTAAGGTGGAACATTTGTTAGGATATTTAGACACTTAGGGGTTAGATAAGATCAACTTGTGTAATATATCCTTTAGGTAAAAGTGTGTTTCTTTAGTATGCATTAGTATGCATTTGTAAATATTCTAATCCGACGGTCACGATATGTTCTAGACATAGAGTGATCTGATGGTTCAACTTCTCTTACATCATACCTACCATTGATCCGTGGCTTAACACCCGATTGGTCTATGATCTCTATTTAAAGAGCATAGAGGGTCATTGGCTAGTTGATAGATTATTAGAAGCTCATATGTAACTTTCTTTCTTTTGCATAATAAATTTCTCAAAGTAGCTATTTGGCTGGGGCCGTGGAATGTCTCCCTCTCGAGGGTTTTAACCACGTCACAAACAGCGGTGTGTTGATCTATGATCTATTTGTGTGAAGTTGTTGCTGAAGGTGTTTGGTCTTTTGGGAGTACCCTGTGTACCCGAACATGGTATCAGATATTTTATGAAGAGCCGCTTTCGGTTTTGATCAAGATCTATAACCAGTGTTGACAAAAATTTGAAATGGTTTCTGGTTCTATATTTTCTATGCATTTGTGGCCTATGGGAGCTGCTCCATTACGTCAGGAGTGTCATTTCCATTGGGTAATATTTTTTTTTTCACCGAAAACCCTTTCCGTTTGCTTCAGAAACACCCATTTCGGCAAATCTGAAGGTATAATGTTACAGTGACGGATTTTTTTTTTGTAAATATCTCATATTTTATCAGTTTATTGTTAGATCTTTTTTTTTTTCGTCTTGGACTGTTGCCTTCCTTGACTGCGTACACTCTTTGATGTGCACCTTGCATGATCTCAACGAATCAAAACCAGTAAGGTAAAGTTTTTTTTCTTGTCTTCTCAGCTACATATGCTCTTTGCCGTGCACCTTGTGTGATCACGGCAAATCAGAAACAACGAGAAAACTTGAAAACATAGACTTTTCGGGTAAGATAACCAAGATCTAACCCCATTGTGTGGGAAAAAAAAAATTGTTTTTGTTTTTCGGTTTTTTGTGATTTGCAAGAAAAGAAAGAAAGCACAGAGAACGAGAGAGAAGGGTAAAAAAAAAAACCCTTCATATTTCCATTATTTTATGTACTTTTTAAACTTAGCTCACTTGGTCCAAAGTTGCTTTATTACTTAATAGGTCTTGAATTCAAGACTTATTAAGCGACGTTTTAGTGCATGTAATTTATATTTTCAAGTTACTTTATTGTAAAAGTGCATCTCACATAAATAAAATAAAATAAAAGTGAGTCACTTAAGTCTTTTAATTTATTGCCGCACTATTTAAAAGATACATTATTGTAAAAGTGAACATCACTTATTCTATAAAAATGATTCACTTCAAAGCAATTTTATTGTAAAAGTGATTGTCAAAAGTTGATCTTAGGAAGAGGGGGCTTCTTTTTTTAGTTGGTCAAGTTAATATCTGCCACGTCACTATTGGAACATCTTCAACATTTTCTTTGATCATGCATAAGTTCATCATCTAGAATCAGTTTTAAGTGTCGTTTTTTTTTAAAACCGCATATTTTTTTCGAGCTCTTTGCATCTTGATAGCTAGTTTCTGTTCTTTTAGCCATTATTTTATAGTATTTCCACCCCTTGTGATATTATACTTACAATTTCTAACTATTTCTCATGGAAATCTTGTATAGAAGATGTTCTACGAAGTAGGGGAATTTTCAGGATAACCTCAAAGAAAGAAACAGAACCCACTGATGATGATAAGAAAATTAAATGGGAAAATAAATGTGATGAAGCTCGTGGATTGATTGGGATGTCAATCTCTACTGATTTGTGATTCCACATATCTGGAATTGATGAACTTAGTCTCGCTTGGGAAAAGTTGGAATCTGTGTTTGGTAAACACAATGAAATTCGGGGTCATCAACTTGAGAATGAGTTGCTTTCCTTCAATCCAAATGATTTTTCATGCATTCAAGACTATTTATCTAAGTATAAAACTCTTAGACTATTATGTGCAGAATGCAAGATTAAGAAAGAAGACAAACAATATATTTATCATATTCTTTTAAAACTTGGACCTGCATATTCTGTTTTTGTATCTACATTCTACTCCATGAAAGAATTATTGACTGCAGTTAGCTATTAAGAGCCTAGCCTTGAATCCTTTTGTGATTCCTTAATTAGAGAGCAAGATAAGCTCATTCATATTGGAATAATTAACAATGCAGATACATCTGGGAAAGCCTTATTGTCCCAACAGAAAGAAAAGTCCAAGCCTCCCAAGAAACATAATTTTTGCAATAATAAGAAAAACAACAAGGTTCCCAAACCTTCTCAGTCAACTCCTTTAAAAAATGACAAAGGATCCAAGCAAAAAGGAAAGAAGATTGAGTGTCATTGCAATTTTTGTGGGAAAGATAATCATGATGAATCTAAGTGTTTTAAGAAGATGGTGGCCTTGGAAGCAGCAATGAAGAAGCACCACATCAGCCTAGATTCGTCTTCAGAATCTACCTCTCATGGACATGCACTTTGTGCTTCTGGTTACTCTTATACTAGATATTCTTCTTCTACTTCAATTGAATGGCTCATTGATTCTTAAGCATCTTATCATATGGCTAAGGATAAAGCCATCTTTTCTACTATGCATGAATGTAACACTAAAAAAATATTTTTTGGTGATGATAGATCTCTACGTGTTGTAGGATCTGGAACAGTTCTAGTAGAAAATGGTCATTTCAGTGATGTATTATGTGTTCCAAAAATTTCCTGCAATTTGTTATCAGTCTATCAAATTACTCATTCAGGTGAAGGTGAAAATGTGATGTTTACACCTCACCAAGTTGTAATCAAGGATTTAAAAATCCTCAAAATATCCTTGCTACTGGAATTGTTGATGATATTACCAGATTGTACAAATTTAGCAACTTTGGGTCATCACCTTTTCCTTCAGTTTTTGTTGCTCATAGTGATAACTTGAGCAAACTTTGGCATGAGCGATTTGGTCACTTAAATTATCGCTCATTGAAACAACTATGTAAAGACAATATGGTGATTGGTCTTCCACTGGTATCTTGCAAGGATGGTTTTTTTTTTAGTTGTGTACTCGAAAAACATCATCGGGACAGTTTTGACAAATGTGCCTCTTGGCACACCTCGGTTCCCTTGGAGCTTGTGCATAGTGACTTGTGTGGCCCTCTTCCATCTATTTCCTTTTCTGGCTTCAAATATCTCTTAAATTTCATTGATGACTACTCCAGATGCACTTGGGTTTACTTCCTAAAACTTAAGAGCGAAGTATTTAACATGCTCTTGGCCTACAAGGCCCTTGTTGAAAAACAATCTGGTCATCAAATTATTAA
>LPNX010154548.1:0-108230 GCA_001517045.1 Pseudotsuga menziesii
ATCCTAAAATGTTGCTTCACACCAAATGGTGTCTATAGAGATTCACACTTTAAAGAGTGGTGCTTGTTGAATTCAACATAACCAAACTATAGAGCAAGTAAGAGGACCATCTCATTTTTAGATGTCTTATCTTAGTATCCATTATTTGGACAAAGGGAGGTTTTACTACCTTCAGTGAGACTTGGGTGGCTCCCTCTCCACATTCTGTCATTGTCCAGAACAAATATGCCTACCTATTTTCATGATGGATATTTTCAAGCATAGATCACAATCCTTGTGTGTACCTCTCCAGCTAGATCCCATCCGGAGGATCACCTCTTTCTTCCATGTTAATTGTCTACTCAAGGAAGCAAACAACATATAGAGGCCTAGACCACTACGAATTTCAAATCAGCGAGACATGGATTTCCTCTTGACACCCTCTCTAGATGGATCAACTGGCTTCCATAACTCTTCTAAGGAACTCACGTTTCAGATCACAGGGTAGACATCACCATGCCGGCAAACAAATCATCCATGGGAGGTCCCAGAGACAGACTCTCTCTATGCAGGAAAAATCTCCAAGTTTGGTCAAGCACACAATATTCCATTCAGAGTTTCTTCTAAAGAAAGACATCATTATTTTGCTTGATTCAAAGGCTAGGTTCATATTTCAAGGGAATTAGATTTATTTTGATTTAAAGCGGAATATAAATATTTTTTTAGGTTAAATAAGAGATTTAATAAAACAAAGTAGGAATTTTCAAGGTTTCTGATAGATTTGTTGCCCAACTATTTTTTCCAATTGTACGACTATACTTACATATTGTAAGATTGTATGGACTGTACATAATTTGTATCACATATCCAATTTTTTGGGGTGTTTTATCTATTGTCTTTGACGCCTCGGAAAGTGTCTCTATAATTTTTATTTTTAGGTTGAATTTATGGAGATTTGGGCAAATATGGCTTCCTTACACCACCTGGGTGATGATGTAGCACTTGACTACTTTGTTTCCAGTTGCTCGGTTGCATTTGGTACTTGTTTTAACATCCCTTGTGGGCTCCTCCTTTCACATAGTTTGCATTCGGTGTGGCTGTGGTGAATTGGCATATGCATTTGATAACTCGGCATGCTCTTTGTGATGAATGTACAAGCATTATCAATGGGCATGGAGTCAAAGGCTAAGTATCGATAAGAATTATCAATGACTAGTATTGGAATCATTTAGGAATGGTGGCATATATGAGAATTACAGTCCACTAACACAAAGCATTAGCTAGAATGAATTTTGTGTTAACTTTAGAGGAATGGGTGAAAACATTTGAATACGGATGAAATCAAAGCTTCCTATCAGAGGATGAATTGTGAATCATATATTTTCATTCAAATGCTCTAGACAACATATATAAATCAAAAACTTAGAAAGAAAACATTTACAAAGGAAAACACAGACCGAGAAATATTGGCACATGAATCTCTTCTTTGAAAAACTTTGTACTTCTACATTAATAGTTTTACTAAGATCAGACAAATATTTCACTACAAATATTGTTTCTTTTTCTCAAACTTTGAACCCCCTGTACATTGCCAAACATGAAGAATATATACAAAATGTTCTTCATAACGAGCCCTAACTATGTATTAGCAAAAAACTAGTTTTTCTCACAAATGCCTAAATTTATGGAATTATGTTTTGCTTCTCCTCCCTATGAAACTTCATACGTTTTAATCTATATTTTAAATTGTATAATGTATAAGTAAATAATATGTGTATATATTTAATTATTTTAAATCACATAACATATGAACTATATTTATTTATTTATATTAAGTCTTTTAACATATGAACTATAGTAACATATTTATATTAATTATATATTATTATTATATTTACATATTTTACCGTTATTAAGGTGAAAGAAGTTTATATATCATAAGGGTGCTTATAAAATATTTACCTATTTTATAAATTCTATTAAGTATTATATTTATATTTCTTACAAGTATAGTATGGATGGACTATGAATGTATGTATTTTAACATAATTCCCTAAAATGAAGCATGTTTTGTTGGGAGAAAGAAAATGGGAACAATTTCAATATTATGTTTCCCTTGTGGTTTGAATTTTGTACTTTGGTAGGGTGTTTTAGAATAATCTCACTTGTTATGCATGCTTTAATTGGTAAATATACCCATATGCTTTAAATGATGACGATGATGGACTAGATGACAATGACAGTGATGATGTTTTTGATGATGACGATGATGCAAATGATGATGATCATGATCATCGTCGTCATCTTTGTCAGTGTCATCATGATTATCACAATAGTCATCATCATCGGCATAATCATCATCGCCATTGTCCTTGAGATCATCATCATCACGATTATTGGCATTTTCATGAGTTATTCATCATTACCTTTGGAATAAGAAATAACATCTACCCAAAATATGTGATTAGTGGAAAAGGGACATGGAGGACACACATGATTTATGGATGAAAATAACAACTTATTTTTTAAGATGATCAACATCATCATTCTCATTGTATTCATCATCATTGTCATTGTCATCATCACCATCATCATCATTCATTTCATTGCCATCATAATCATCGGTGATTTCGTCATTGCCATTATCCTCATCATCATCATCATCATCATCATCATAATCATCATCATCATCATCATCATCATTGTCATCATTCTCCTCATTATCAACAACATTATCATCATCATCATAACCATCCTCAATATCATAATCATTATCCTCATTTTCATCTTCAACATCTGGGTGTAAAACTGGATGCAAAAAAGGATGCAAACATGGATGCAACAAAAGTAGGTGCAAAAGTGGGCGCATAATGGGGTGCAACAAAAATGGATGCAAACGGTGATGCAAAAGTGGATGCAAAAAATGATGCAATCATGGAAGCAAAACACAATGAAAAAAGTGGTGCAAAAGTGGATACAACTATGGATGTAAAATTGGATACAAAATTGGATGCGAAAGTGGATGCAACAAAAGTAGATACAAAAGTAGATGCAAAAGTAGTCGTAACACCCAATGCAAAACCCGATGCAAAAGTGGATGCAAAAATGGATGCATAAAGGGATGCAATAACTGATGTAAAATTGGATGCAAAAAAATATGCAAACGCGGATGCAAAAGTTGAAGCAAAAGTGGGTGTAAAAGTAAGCACAAAAATGGGTGTGAATTGGGACGCAACAAAAGTGGATGCAAAAGTGGATGCAATAGTAGATGCAAAATAGGATGCAAAAAGGGATGAAAATGTGGGTGCAAAAGTGGACGAAAAAATGGATGCAAAAATGGCTAAAACAAAACGAGATGCAAAACTAGACTCAAAACAGGATGTAAACTTTGATGCAAAACTTGGCGTACAGAGGGATGCAAAAAAAGAAGCAGAAGTGGATGCAAAAGTAGATGTAAAAAATGATGCAAAAGTGGATGAAAAAAGGGCGTAAAAGTTGAGGCAAACATGGGCGTAAAAGGGGGCGCAACAAGAGTAGATGTACAAACTAGGCGCAAAATTAGGTGCAAAACTAGGCTCAAAACCTGTTGCAAAACTTGATGCAAAACTTGGCGCATAACCAGGTGCAAAACCTGGTGCAAATTATGCCACAATTTGCGCCAGATTTAGAGAAAGGACGCAAAAAACGCCTAAAATAGCACCAACCCGTGAAATTGCGCCATTTTGTCCAAAAATTGAAGAAAAATACACTGAAAGATGGTCTAGACGCAAAAAAGGATGCAAAAAGAGACGCTAAATCCAGTTTTTGTTGTAGTGTCCCCTTCTTCAATACCTCTTACTTCCACTGCAATTCCCTGGTTTACCCCAACCCCAACAATTAATTATTCCCATATTCGATTTCCATGTGTTAAGGCTATTAGAACTAACAATTTAACAAGTCCATGGTTTGTAGAAGAGGATAATGGATGTTTATATGTTCTCACATAATTGGCCATGTTCTGTAGTGTTCTTAAAATATAAAATGGCATATTAAGCAGTCTACCATGGCGCAAATGAGAAAGTAGAAAAAAATCATAAGTATAAACAACTCGGTACCTTCCCTCACAGGTGATGTATTTCTTTAAGAATATTGTGACCTGGTCCTAAGGCCTTGGCAGTGTTTCCAATGATGTTCCTCTGGACCTCGGTTGCACATTCTCTCCTGCTACAATAAATATCCCCTATTGTAGTCGAATTGTTCCTCTTTCATCATAACCATCTCCTTCCAATTCTGGGTAACCTTGTAACCTCTTCCAAAGCCACCTCTGAGATGTCTATCCTAAATCCTCTAATATCTAAATGGGTTTCGGTCAAGTTGATAGAAAATTGAAGCAATGTCTCTTCATGGAATCCATTTAACCTCTCAAAATATTATATCCATCTGACTTCCTCAAAGATAATGAAAACTTCTCTGTTTATACACAGAGAATCTATGTTTTTTGGCTCATGTCTTACTGGAAAACTCATAATGCCTCTCTTCTGCGAGCTCTAATGGAAAATGTAACAGCTACTAGTTTCAAATGTTGGAGTCATATCATGCAAGAACATTTGATGGATAGTCGGGGTTTCTGTGGGTATTTTTAGAAAGCTAGCATAGTTATGGAATAACATAGTTTAACAGGTTATCATCAAATTGGATGGAATGAAAGGCATTTATTAAATATGAGTGAGGTATTTGACATGTTTCTCCTACAAGTTGATTGCTTACGGGCTGCTGACAGGGACTAAAAGACAAGGTATAATCTTTATTTCTATATCAATTCATGCCTATAGTCATAACTCGTACCTTTTCATTGTCGTGTTGAACCGTCATCTTTCCCAGATGGCTTCCCTTCATTGTCAAATGAATTAATAGGAACATAATTACACAAGCGCCTTCACAAAACAAGTTGGCATTCACCCAATGAGAAGGTTGAATATGTCCATGTTGGCATAAATTGCAAGGACACATAGAAGATAGATGGACTCTTTGGCATTCTTCTCGGGAACTATAGCAAAGTGATGGAATTTTAGCAGAATTTTATAACAAAGCAAAAAGGCTTGGGAGAAAATACATCAGTGATGTGGCAGAAATTTAATGAAATTTAGCAAAAATGTTGGCATAGTTTCAACCGAAAGATTGGCGGAGTTTCAACAAAACTAGAAAAATTGGCAGAGTTGCAGCGAAAAATTAGCAAGGTTTCAGTGAAAAGAAATGGACAATTTGGAAGATTTTCAGTAGAAAAATGGAAAGTTTGGCGGAGTTTCAACAAAAAGAAATTGAAAATTTGGTGGAGTTTTACTGGAAAAATCAAATGTTATTTTGGTGAAAACACGGGGAGAGTGATGGATTTTCGACAAAGGTCTGCAATTTTGTTCACTTTTCCTTACAAGGAGTCATCCAATTTGAGAAGGGTCATCCAGAATTTCCACAATCACTTGACCCAACCTGACTACTTCCCTCTAACTAAACCTTCACACATATTCCTATACACAATTATAAAAAAAACAATCAAAGATTAAAAAAGATATCAACAATTTATTTATATACAAATTTATGTGGAATTGCAGTAGATTTCAGGGATTCTCATAAACGGGAGAAATCCCATGTTCCTGTATCATTTGGCAATTTGTATTGGCTGCAACACAGGAAATGAACGCATCCTTTGAAATAGGCTTATGATAAAGTCGTAGCCGATGACCATTAACAAATAATTAAGGTGTATGATTTTCATCAATGGTGGTCAAGCAGACAGTTCAATTGTCGAATACCTTGTCTATTATGTAAGGTCCCAACCATCTTGTACGCAATTTTCCATTAAAATCATTCTTGAACTGTGAATCATATAATAAATCATAGTCTCCTTCATAAAATATTTTCTTTTTTTATGAACCTGATATGCCATTTGGAGCGTTGTTGTTTAATTAATGTTGTTTGATGTACAACAGATGTGTGCTTCTCATCTAATTCATTTAACTTATTCAACCGGTTCATTTGAGCCTTTGTTAACTCCATATTTGCATCTATAGTTGTCATCAAAGTTTTGATCTAAAATTCAATAGGAAAGACAACATTCTTCCTGTATACTAGTTCATATGGAGAAAAACCTGTAGTGTTGCGCCATGTAGTACGAAATGCCCATAATGCTTCTGGAACTATTTCAGCCCAATATTTGCAGTGACTCTTCATTGTCTTTGTGAGGATAGCCTCAATTACCTTATTCATACTTTCCACCTAGCCATTGGCTTGTGGATGATATGGTGAGGTTATCTAATGTTGAATATGATATTTCTACAATAGGGATTTAATCTTGCAGGACATAAACTACGGTCCTCCATCTATTACTATTTATTTGGGTACCCCAAAGCAAGTGAAGATATCCCCATATAAGAAATCTATCACAGCTTGATCATTGGCTCTTACTGGAGCCACAACCTCCACCCACTTGGTCATAGAGTCTGTGCAAACTAGGATATAATCCTTCTGTTTTGAAGGAGGGTTGATAGGCCCTACAAAATCCAGATCCCACCTATCAAAAGGTTTAACCACTAACTGTGGCTGAAGTGGTATTTCATTCAATCCGTTTGGGTGTCCCATCCTTTGGAAGCTGTCATAGGCTTGAGCATATTTCTTTTCATCCTGGAACATGGTTGGCCAAAAATATCCCATCCTTAGTGCCTTATGAACAGTTCTCTTATCGAAAAAATTCCCCCCATAGGGCTCATCATGGCATGCTTTCAGGATACTGCAAATCTCATCTTCTCTTACACATCTTCTGATTTCTAAATATGGCCCCATGTAAAAGAGATGTCCTTCTATCCAACAGTATATAGCACTCTGTTGTATGATTCGTCTTCTTTCTCTTTTTGATAAGTGCATTGGAAGCTTACTTGTAGCCAAATAATTAGTGATATTTGCATACTAGGGTGAGTGAGTTGAAATTGCAAAAAAATGTTCATCAGGAAAAGAGTCCTCGATTGGAGAAATATCATCATTGTTTGTTAGTCGAGAAAGAAAATCAGCAACAACATTGTCCTTTCCCTGTCTATCAATAATAGTAATATCAAACTCTTGCAATAACAACAACCATTTAGTCACTCGAGCATTTGTAATAGGTTTAATCATCAAATGTCTAATAGTTGAGTGATCAGTGTGGATACAAGTAGAATACCCGGTGATAGTGTCAAAACTTATTGATGGCATAAATAAAAACAAGGAATTATTTCTCAATTACTGTGTAATGAGGTTCAACAGGAGCAAACTATTACTGACGTAATAGATATCATATGGATTATGGCCCTCCTGTTTCCCCAGCACAACCCCAATGGTAGTATCTGAAGCATCAAAATAAATATGGAAAGGAAATGCCCAATTAGGCCCTCACAAAATAGGTGTTGTGGACAACCTTCTCTTTAGTTCTACAAATGTCATATGGCATGCATCTGCCCAAATAAATTGTGCATCCTTCATTAAAAAATTGAATAAAGGAGACGCTAATTTAGAAAAAAAATGAATAAAATGTCCATAATAACTAGCATGCCCAAGAAATCTACGTACCTATTTCTACATTCCAAGAATGAGAATATTTTGAATTACCTTTATTTTGGTTGGGTGTACCCGGATTCCTCCAGCAGAGATAAAACTCCCAAGAACTATACCCCCACTCATCATCATGTGACACTTTTCAGTACTCGGGGTTAGGTGGGTTTGTTCAAATTGTTCTAAAATGTTTTCCAAATTTCTTAAGGCTTCGTCAAAACTACTACCATACAAAGTAAAATCACCCATAAATATCTCCATGCAGTCATTGACCATTTCAGAAAATATTCTGACTACAACTCACAGAAATGTAACTAGTGCATTACATAACCCAAAAGGAAGCACCCTATATGCAAAGGTTCCCCAAGCAAAAGTGAAAGTGGTTTTTATCTTGATCTTCAGGGGTGATCTGGATCTGATTATATCCACTAAAACCATCCAGAAAGGAAAAGAATATTTATCCAGACATGGTATCCAAAACCTGATCGATCAATGGTAGAGGGAAATGGTCTTTTTGTGTTTCCTTGTTCAATTCTCTAGAGTCTACACAAACTCACCACTTCCCATTTTTATTAGGTACGATCACCAATGGGGAAACCCACTCGCTGTCTAAAATATGATAGATGAATCCTTCCTCTAAGATTTTTTGAATCCTTTATTTCACAATATCTCTTAAGTTTGGGTTCATTCTGCGTTGAGGTTGGCATACTGATCTAGAATCATTTTTGATATAGATGTGGTGAGTACACAGTTCCGAGGGAATACCTCTCATGTCTGTATACACCCACACAAAAGGACCCCTTATAATTTTTCAACAATGTAATAAAATGCTCTCGTTCATTGAATGCAAGATTGGGATTAACATTGAGGGTTTTCCAGGTTCAATCTCTACTAGGATGATTTTTAAATTTTCAAGTATGGGAATATTTTCAGCACTCTTAGATAGGGCTTCTTCGGTAAGTTCTTCTTGCTCAAGTTTGCTCAAGGTGCTATCTAAGATTTGATATGCATGTTTAGTAACAGATACTGGCTCACTGAGGAAACTCCAGATAGTATCATCCTCAGTTTCATTTTTAAAGGTCAATGCCCTTCCTATGGATAACAGAGCTTGAACATTTTCTTCTTCCTCCAAATCTACCCATAATGGATATCAATATCTATACTAGGTTTGGCTGGAGGATATAAATTCAATCTTTTAGTAACAGTTCTATCATATATTGTCATAGATCATGATCTACAATTGATATATTCATCTACTGTTGCCAACCATGGTCTCCCCATAACTAATGGAAGTCCCCCCAACTGTGATTTACGCTGGAGGACAAGAAAATCTGCAGGGTATTTTCATGAATCAACAGAGACTACTAAGTCATCCAAATTTCCCTCGGGTCTAATGGTGATTCTATTATCCAATTATAATATCATGGGGATTGGTCTGAGGTTGGTGAGTCCCAATTTCTTCACATTTTCGATAGTCATCACATTTATTGTTGACCATAAGTCTATTGAGACATTGTGAATCTTAGTATACCCAATATATACCATAACGGTGGGATTTCCAGTATCATAATATTTTTCCAAAGGATGCTTTTGCATCATTAACTCATATAATTTCCCCACGAAATGAATCATAAAAGGATCTTTAGGTTTCCTACCTGGTTTCTTCACACACAGATCTCTAACAGTTTTAGCATAAATGGGTACATCATGAAGGGCTTGCAACAAATGAATATTAACATACATATTTTTTAGTTCACCTAGAATATTGAAACAAGGTTTCTCTTCAGATTTTTGTAAGGCTATTCTCTCGGGATATGGTGGATTTCTTGGATTATCTGCAGGGGTGGTTTCAATATGTGTTTCAACAAGTGTTTCAACCAGTGTTTCAACATCCTCAATAATGGGGATTGTTGTGTTGACTGGGTTCTCAAATTTTTAATTCATTCTTTCTTTAGACACATGGGATGGAATATCCTCAATGACAATAGGTTCTACTACCCTCCCTGATCGTAAATGAAATTCATTGCATGGAATGGGATTTAAGATGGAATTTTTTATATTTCAAATTGTTGCATTGCCTTATTGTTGGGGTTAGTGATAGGTTGAGAAAGTAGTTGAGGGAAAAGTGGTGGATTAATTGGTGCAACATTGTTAGGGAGTTGCAGCTGTGACTACTGATACTGTTGTTGAGGATCTTGATTGTGAGGAAACCGATTTCTAGGATAAGGGTTTCTCCAACTATGATACCAAGGGCCTTGTTGGTTAGAGTGTTGTTCCCATGGCATCAAAGGGGTAGTATTTTTCATTGTAGGATGAGTAGGTGGGTTCCATTGAGAACTGGGATAAGAACAGTGTGGAGGAAATTGATTATTCATGTTATTCCAAACATTAAAAGATGTAGAGTATGGATTCATACTTGGAGCATGAGGTTTCCAAGGATTATTTTGTGAGATGAAATAAGCTTGTTCCATATCCATGGTGGATACTTGAAATACTACCTCAAATTTTGGTTGTGAAAGGAAATATTTAGTGTCATGATCCAAGTCACACAGGCCACATACCTCCACCTTGTCAAGCGAGCATTCCCTCAATGGGTGCTTCTTTCTACACTTGGGGAAGAATACACCAAGTGCTATATCTTCTTCTACTTGCCTCTGCTTTGTTCTCAAGACATCCAACCATGAGGAAATAAAACTCATCATATCAGTTTTAAAGTTTTCAAAAGAATTACCTATATCTCCTCGAGTAGCCCCTCCACTAGCTAAATTTTGTTTTCATGTAAAGACATCTTGTTCCCTTATGCAAGTTCTGTAAGACCCTCTGGAGTACCTTCGACATAGACCCACAATATGATCAAAAGACTCCTCATATATGTTCCCATTTCCTAATAAATTGATCATATCAAGGCAGTCTTCTCTAATCCATCGCAATAAAATGATTTTAAGTACATCTCTCCCAATATAAGTATGGCGAGACCTCTGCACATTATATAAGAGTCTTTCTACAAAGTCCTCCAATCTTTCATCATCTTTCTGCATCATTTTAAACAATTCCTCTCTCTTGTACTTAGTCCTGCAATAATCCTGGTACTTTGCAAGAAATACTTGCTTCATTTGATCCCATGTTGCGACAATTTCACCACCCAATATCATTAACCATTAGAAAGCATTGCCTTTAAATTTGGCAAGAAATAGTTTCAACTTCTGTTCTCTAAATATATAATCATATCTTCGAAAAAGGATATCAGATTAAAAAAGGAATTCATTTGGGTCTTCAGTGGACTTACCATGGAAGTTTGGCAGTGCTGAAGGTGAGATATTTTTCATGGTATCCTGTCCAGTTGTCTGTGGAATGGGGAACTGAAGCATATAAACTGTTTCTTCATGTTGATTGTTTTCGTTGTCATTTTCATTGTCCCCCAGTCCTTCTTCATGGTCATCACAATGACGTTCATTGTTCATAATTCCCTCATTCTCTTTCTCTTATTTCTTTTAATGATCCTCGAATTTGGGTCGAAACTTCAACCACTATTCTTTAGTAAACTTGTGCCCATTGATACGATAAATATCATTTGTTCTACCTACTCCCACATAAATTACCCTATCCTCCGGAGGTCGCTTCTCAGGGCTATCAGGTGGGGTTGAAGCACCTACTGATCTCTCCATAGTTGATACTGATGACTCCATCCTAGGAAGGACATGGATTCTCTTTACAGAAAATGATCTTCTATATAAGGCTCTAGTAGAACAATCAACCCTAGAAATTATCTTGTAAATAAATGTCTATCTTCCTATACCTTGGTTATGGTCATGACCTCTTCCACCTGCAAATTTAGTGCTCTTGGGGTTTCCCATTCTTTTCTTCTTGTAATAATGCAAGCTTAGATAAACATAACTAATCGTCGAGGTAGGAACCTGTTCGATCTATTGAAGGTTGAGCAGATAGCCATTGCATCTTATCTTCCCTGCAACCCCAAAAATAAAGATATCTAAATAAATTGAACTAATCAACTACTATCTATATCTACTAATTACATTCCCTGGCAACAATGCAAAAATATTGGTCACTCTATTTGCTATTTAATTTCAGTAAACAAACAAAGTGCTCAATATAAATTTTCAACCCAAGAAAGTCTGGTTTTTTCAAAGGTAACTAAGTAAAATATATGTATAAACACTTCAGTAGCTTACTAATTAAATAAAGGTCATTCATCCTACCTAACTGCTCAACCAACTCAACTCCCTATGAAAGACAATCTCAATTATCAATCTAAGAACTCAAAGGATTGCTATTTCCTACAACATTAATGCTATAACAACATATTTAAGAATGAATTAACTAGAATTGCTTTTGCAGGAAGTTAAATCCTAAATTACCAAATTAAAGGAAATACAAATCATCACCAAAATATTCAGTTCATGAAAATAATGATCTATCTAATTTAGCAAATTCTAGGAAATATAAAGAACAATAATATAGAGGAAATGAGCATGACTGTAACAACAATACTAATTAGCACACTTGCATAGGAAAGAAAACTACTCTACACAGCTAACTATTCACACCACACTTTTGCAACAACCCAAAGAAAAATTATAATGATGCAATTATCTAATAACTAATGTTGCAGCAATCTGAAAATACATCCTACTGTAATTCCACACCAAACCAAAATAATTAAAACTAAAAAATCTACTAATTCCAGCAACTCTGTGAGAAGGCAAGCCCTGGCCTTCTAACAGACATGTCTTTAAAGGCTAATGAAATTTAAGACACATGAATATTGAGAATTGTTGCTCCTTTCATTAAAATGATGAAAATATAGTTTACAGTGTCGTATCCTTTTGCTACAATCTTTCTTCAATAATGCTAACCCCCTGGCTCAGTTTTCCTTCCTATACTTATACAAAGATGAGGTAGTTCAAGTCCACTAATTTTAGGAAGTTATGAAGATCTACGATCTTCAGGTTGCCAAATTGAAACAGAAACAATTACAACCATTATTACCTTAAGTGGAGTTAGTTCATAATAATGAATGTGTTTTTTAATATGAACTGTTCAATAGACTGAATAGGTTTCAGCTGATTAGGAGGGAAGATGCTCTGATTGTTTCAGTTGGTCATGTGGAAAGGTACTCGAGCTTATCTCATCAATGACTTAAACTAGATCCTGAAAAGACGTAACTAACACTAAGTATTCTTTATTCCACAAGTTCAGCGAGCTGCTACACCTGGATTCTTTTGAGGTTCTGAACTTTTCTTATCAAATCAACACAAGTCAACACAATTCAAAGATAAATTTCATAACCATATACAATATTAAGCATTAATGAAATAGGGCAATAATAAATTATACCTTTAAAATCTATGATTGACTAGGGAAGATATATACCTGAGTTATAGAAAATAGGGAAAAACAAGGGGAAAATGTATTGATGGATATGGACAGAAAGGGTGTATTTTGGCACCCAACATCTACCACTACTACTTTTGGGTGGTTTTTACGATATTAATTAATGTTACAAATGTCGACTATATGTTGCAAATTATTGACCTCAATGATAGCTATGCACCAAGCTAGTGGTGTTCAACATTCAACATTTTGGATTAACTCACATGTCCATAACTCAATAAGTACTACATTAAGATTTTTTATATTCTATTTTCTTATTCATCGATTAATCAACGCATTGTGCACATGTAATCAATGTTAGGCACATTGAAGAAGCATGGATTTTCATTCCTTTTAACAATATAGATGTTTTAAGACATCGATTAACTAACATTGAAACGAAATGTAGTAAATGGGTATCAAATGTCACAACAACGTGTTATATCACATTTGATCTACCATGTGGTAAGTCCCACATCAAGAAATGTCAACATGTACTTTGGCATGTGGTAGTTGATGTTGAACTTTCATGATGTGCCAACTACCACATGGCACATTACATGTCAACATTTTGTTGAAATGTCACTTTCCATGTGCCATAACCAAATAAAATACATAAATAAATTAGCAAATGAAATTACTTACGCAGATATCTAAAAATTCGATGATTTGGACTAGACTACCATTTTTTTCCAGAATCCAGTGTTTTTTATTTTGCAAAATTGGAATTTAAGTATGTTTTACTCACGATTTTGATGGTACAAATGGATTTATCACCCTCTGAAAATCTTGGGGAAATGAAAAATTCCATAACTTAACAAATATAACTTCGATTTTGAAAAATTCCGACCGGATTTTTAAAAATTGTGCAAGAAAAATATGCCTATTCCAACCCAAATCGTTGAATTTTTAGACCTTGCAGTTACTTTAAATCAAGGCATGTGGGAGTACGAAGGAAAAAATGATGGGTGATTCTATATAATTTGCAGGGAAAGTGGAAATATATTGTTTAAAAAAAAAAAAATTGCACTTCCTTGGCTGAAATTCGACAATTCAAAGAAGGCGAAGTTTTGATTGATACATATTTGTGATCAAAATTTCGAGAATCTGGACGATCTAAAATGGAGTACTCTACCCCCACCTTGAATTTTTGCTAGATTTGTTGGCCTAATTTTCTTCACTCTCACGACCCAGGTTCAACAACAACACAATACCAATAAAACACCCAAATACATCGGCCCGATGGAGCAAGCTCAGTCGACAACACTTGCGAGGAAGGCGCAGCCTCACCCAAGATATCTTAATGTGTAACTTCCAGAACCATGTTTCTGAAGTCAGTGAGGGATTACAGTCCCTTGGCGCATGGCCAAGGCACTCGATATATTCGGAAGGATGGAGTCTTTTACTACTCGACGGTGGCGCAACAGTGCGACACAGCCTTGTCCTTGTCAACTTAACAACTGGTGCAACTATGCAACGCAACTGATTCCTTAAATGTAAATGACAGTGATGCCACTGTATAATAACTTGATAGCTTTAACATGGAATAATACCAAGTTCTCAGCAATGATTTAGTCATTAATTAATTCATTGGTTTTATCAGTATTGTGACATTCATTCAAGTAATAACCATAAACAATGCAATATAATCAAACATTCAACATTAACCATTAAAAATTCAACATTAAACATTCATGTGACACAAGATGTAACATGGAAACCCAACGGGGAAAAACCACCAAGGTGATCTTCATTTGGCATGAGAAATATATGGCACCTTGTAGTCTGCGGCTTACAAACTGTTTTGAGATATATCTATTTATCTCAGACTCTTCTTGCTCTCATGCTCTCTATTTTATTCTTTTCTTATATTATTAGTGATCCAAACACATCCTGGATCGACTCTTCCACTATACTATCTGTGCACTTAGCTGCAGATTGACTCTTACAAAATCAGTCTACACACACAGTTGTAGATCCATGACTCAACATGCTTTTACTATCAGACTCCTTTCTCATCTCCTCAAAATACTTCTATTATTACCAACTGAACCAACAAAACTACAATCTTTCTGAAGCTAACCAACTATCTCCTTGAATCTAACCCTTATACAGAATGGGTTCCTCTTATTTATAGATGTTACAAGACCGTGTAGTGTTGACTGAGTACAACTCAGTTATTATAGTCATAAATAAACACAAAATATCTTATATTACATTTATGATAGGCCACACTGGCCACAAAAATGTCATGTATCACATTAATTAGAGGCCTTAACTAGCTGTAAAAAGCATCCTTTAGTATTCCTCCAACTCGAACTCCTACGATATTCTTGACCTGTCGCTTTCTAGCCTTTACTCTTCTACCTGCCAATCTTCCACTGAATCTGGGTGCTCTTTTCCTCGTTGCAGCTTTCTTTGTTTTGTGCTTCCTTTTCTTCCTTTTCTTGCCTTTACTCTGTTATGCACCTGCTTTTCCTCTTGCGCTTACACTACAGTTTCCTTTGTGTGCTCTATCATGGCCCAACAAGCCCCCAATAATCACATGTGGATCATCCCAAGCCACTAAGTAGGTCTCATGGTTCTAGCGCTGGCTATGCAAAAGAGCCAACCTTGTCTCAAAATTCGTTCAAAATGCTTTCCACCTGGGAAACCTCTTTCCCTACTTCCTCTGCCTGCTTCGCTAATTGTTCCACGCAGTTGAAACTGATATGTTATGAAGGTTCTTCTTCTAGCAACTGAGTGATAAGTTGGAGCTTCTGCTGTACAGGATGAATGAGCCTTGTAACTCTTTCGGCCTCTGTCTTGTGTGACATAACTTCCTCATTTATTTTCTGGTCTTGGTCGAGGAGAGTTTTTACTTCCTGATGTAGATACTTCAGCTCGACGACCTTTGCAATACTCTCTTTGATCGATAACTTCTTCATGTCTTCCTTAACCGTGCTTATCTTTAAATTAGTTTTCCGTGCATCTTCATCAATTTTCTCTATGTATTCATCTTTGAGAATCAATTCCCACGGCGCCGAGACGATGTCGACTACTTCCATGCAGATATTTTCTCCTTGCTTGATTCACTCAACAACCTTGGATTTTTTTTCCTGTGCTCTTCGAGCACCTCAAGAGGTGTGCTTGGTTGCTACTACGCTTTGAGCTCTTCGATCTGTTTCCTTAGGTCTGTCGTAATCTTGGATAACTAAGCTACCTTTGCGGCCATATCTGCATCTTCTTGGCCTTCTTCCAAAGGGAACTCTACAACTACGTCTTTGATGGCTTCAGCTAGTACAATCATGCTTTGTTCATGCGCTTCAAACTCTTTCTGCTTTTCCCTATGGAGGACCTTGCAACTTTTTTCCTTCCTTGCTTGCTTTGCATCCTGGTATCTAAGGGAATTCTCTTGGCTCCTTATTTCAGTCGTAGCCGCATGCTGAACAACATATAATTCGATCAACGCTAGTTTGGAAAAATATAGTGTTAGTGTCCCCATTGCCTGGATCACATCGTCGAAATCTGGCGTTCCTATTTCTATTGCTCATGATTGGACGTCGATATTCACCGGAGGCAACATCAGTGGTGTTACTAATGCATCATTAGGATCCAAGCCGTAAGTCTCAGCTTCGACTGTGTGTCGCACTTCATTGATGGCCTCAATGAGAATTTTGATATGCTCCACAAATATTATTGGTTAGTCACAGCTTCTTTTTACCTATGCATTTAATACTGGACTTCGTAACCTCTGCGATTGCGTCGGAAAGTAGGCTCATGTCCTCTTCATCTAGGCTGACCGTGTTAGCCATTTTATCAGCTTTGCATTTCTTATCATGTGGCTAAGGCTACTCTCTGTCTTGCACCTCTTCCTAGGCCTTCTTTTGAGTCTGCATATCCTTGTCAGTAGGTGTGCTTTCTCAATCATCTTGATCTGAGCCTTGATCACTATCATCATCGTCATCGTCTGAACTTGGCAACTAATTTCCCCGTGTGTCACCTCCATCATTATCTTGTTCATCATCTTGGTCATTTCCTTGACCATTTCCTTGGTTTCCTCCTTGATTATCTCCCTAGTCCATTTACACGTCGGCTAGGACGCACCACTCTTGGATGGCCTCTTCCACATACGAGTCAATAATCATGAAATGCGTCGGTTTCACTTGCTTCTTGGGATCCTACTGCAGCTCCAGAATAATATTGTGGATGCCATCCTAGAAGCTTATGAAGGATGGATACTTTTGGACTGTCACAGCCCGCAGTCTATGCTTTATTACTTCACACAATGCTTTTGCATGCAGAAAGAACTCTATTTATTATCCTTCTATTAGATCTTGTCTTCTTTATCCTCCCACGGATTCTAATACTTCATGCCATGGAAAAGTACTGGGACATCTAGTGGCTGGTAATCGGGTGGATTTGAGCAAACAATAAAAGAAATAAAAATGAGAAACCAGGAGTATTGGAATTTGGCCTTACTTTCCTCCTGTGTTTGCTCGATGTCTTCCAACAGTTCATTCAGCAAGTACTATGAGCAATTGAACACCACTCCTTCTGCGCATTATTCCTCCAGTTCCACTGTCCCGATAGTGCACTCAGTGGGATGCATCTTGCACAACAAATTGCAAGATAAAATCTTTGTAGTGAACCTCACTGTATTGTTAGTTATAGAGGAAATGAGGAATCCTCTATTTGTGCGTTGGAGGTCATATTTTTCCTTCATCTTCATCGTATCTTTGTTTGCACATAGATATGGCACAGGGTCATGTCCTTATCATGGGAGACCCATTATCGGAGAGATCAGCTCGACATCGACATAATATGGTCTGTCGAGCCATAAATAACCTCTATGGAAGCAGACCATGAGTTGTTTCACATATGTACTTGCCTACTTGCTTCGGCCAAAGTGTGGCATGATTAGTAAATTAAGCAGGCCCACGCTTTCTATACCTTAAGCCCATTGCATTGGAACTACCAACTGTGGCTCAAGTGACACGAATGGAAGTGTGACCATGTAGTTTTTTCTTTCCAGTTCTTCCTACTTTTGCGTATCGTTATCTTCAAACTTCAACTTCACCAATTCCAGGATTATGTTCATCAACAGCAGCACTCCAACAGGGATCTAGCTCGCAACCAAGGAGCAGCACGCTTTCATTGGAAGTTTCACTTCAGGCACCTCTGCTCTCCTTGGACGAACATATGGGGGTAACATTTTTCTCTTTTCTACAGTGGCAGGTTTCGCTTCTCATCGCGGTGGGTATATCCTCAGTGGGTGCATCCTCGATATCCTTTCGCTTCTTGGTGAACTTCGACACCCTGACCCAAGGCGTTGATGATTATGGGATGTCTCTGTCTGACACAAATGGTCATGGACATGCAACTGGTATAGCAACTGGTGGATTTTAAACCGGGTCCGATGTAGAGGCCGAAGCAAGGGCCGAACCGGTCGTAGGAACTGTGTGTGGATTTTGTCGCACAATCATTTATCATTCTTCTTTTTGCTGCTGTGCCTCCAACGACGTAATCTCTTCTATTATCAAGCAAGGCAAGGAAATGGTAATGTCGGACTACTTACTATTACTAGAAATCGAAATTACCATTAGCTTCGGCTCTCAAAGTTACAAGCTCTACTTCGCTCTTCTTCTCTCTGTGCATGTAAAAGAATTATTTTTTATGAAGGCTCGTATTTATAGGGATGCACCCATCCTACATGTGATCATTCAATGTCATATCAACATCTTGTCGATCACATGGGATTCCCTTTCGATGCATTCCAACATTAACTCACATACTCGAGTTCTGATATGTACCTGTCGGTGAAGTTATGGCAAGGACGACGGATGGATCCAAAAAGCACATCACCATTCTCCTCATACTTGTCGAATTAATGACACCTCACTGTCACAATCGCCTAAATATTTTTAGGTATCTATGATTTAATGACATCCATCCTATCATTCCCGCTCTTATTGTGATTTGCTTGATTTTGTCACATACGTGCGACATAATAGTTCCCTTTTCCCTTTTTTTTATTCATGCCTTACCTAGACATGTCGCAGCCATCATAGTAAGGTTTTAGGATACTTCCATTTATCATTCCTGCGAATGGCGTTCCATCCAGCTTGTGCAATTTCATTGTGCGCTTGTCAGTGGTATGTGCGACCACATATGGCCCTAGCCAATGCATCTTCAATTTCCCTGGATGCTTCAAAAATTTATTGTCGTACAGCAAAACAAGTCCTCCGACTTTGAAATGCTTAGTTTAGATATGGAGATCATGCCATGCTTCTCTATATTTTGATGAAATCCTACGACGAAGCGTTCTTATTCCATCTGAACGAGTTGTAACAACCTTTGCTCGACAGAATCTACGTCAGTAATTTCTATCAGCGCAACAATTCTTAAGCTCAGCACAACAACTTCTTGTCCATGCACCAGTATGAATGGAGTGTTCCCTGTCAGTTGCTTGCAAGTTTTTCGGTACACCTATAACACAGCTGAAACTTTTTGTTCCCAATCATCTCTACGCACATTGCATACTTTGGTTAATGCATTTTCCATAATCTTGTTGAATGCTTCAACAGTTCCATTTGACTGAGGATGATAAGGTGTCATCTTTCTATGCTAAATTTGGAACTCTGTAGTAAGCTCATCAATCATTTTGTTAACAAAATGCATACCTTGGTCGCTTAGCAGAATTTTCTGGCAGTTGAATCTAGTCACCATGTTTTCAAATCAAAACTTCGTTGTAGTCGTAGCAATACAATCTTTAATAGGCACGGCTTCATCCCATCTTGTTAAGTAGCTTGTAACAACGATAATGTAGCACGTGCCAGTCCTTTTCCCTGGTAGACTGATTGGTCCGACAAATTCAACGGCCCACTTTTCGAATGCTTGAAGGGTTATCCGCGACGCAAGCGGCATTTCGTCGCGTCTCGATAGTTATCCTGTCCTCTGACAAACATCGTAGCGCTAAAAAAAGCTCTTGGTATCCATATGTCTGGATTGGCCACCATAATCCTGCTTGAAATATCTTGCGTACAGTTTCCTTTCTAGCGTAGTTTCCTCCTGTGACACCGGCATGTGCTTCACTCACTATCCACTATCTCTCATTTTCGAAAACACATTGATGCAATATTTCATCAAGACCCATCTTGTATAGTTGTCCCGTGATCAATGTGAAATCAACGGATTTGACGAACAAATGTTTCTTTCACGCAGTGGTAAACTCTTCAGGTGCATAGCATGTGCTCAGGAAGTGGATGATAACGTTAAACTCCTTATTCTGATCATCAATCATGGTGATCGCAAATAGTTCTACATCAGGCAAGTTGTCCTCCAAGCTAGTTGGTTCTTCATCACTTTCTATCCTTGATAGGTGATCAGGTCCCACATTCAGTCAACCAGGTTTAACAATGACCTCAAAATAAAATTCTTGGAACAGGAGAAACCATCGACAGATTCCCCCCCCCCCCCAACACTGGCTTGTTGACCAGGTATTTTAAGGACGAATGATCTGTGTACATTTTAAAATTCCCACCCCAAAAGTAGTGTCGAAACTTCTGCACCGCATAGACCATGGAGAGGCCTTCTCTCTCTATCGTCGTGTAATTTTTCTCAATCATCGACAGTTTTTTGCTAGTAAAATCAATAGGGTGGTTAAGTGCACCCTCATCAGGTTGCATCAAGACTATGCTGAGTGCGACAAACTATGTGGCAACATGGACATGGAACTGCTTCTTCCAGTTGGGAAATTCCAATATTAGTGTGCTGGCCATCTTGTTCTTTAATTTGTCTAAGATTTCCTGACAAGCTTCTGTCCACTGAAACTTCGCATCTTTCTTCAACAGATTTTCCATAGGGGCAGTTATCTCTGCATACCCTCTGATGAATTTTCTATAATATCTTGTGTGTCCTAACACTGATCTGAGTTGCGTGACTGATGTAGGTGGTGGCAAGTCATGGATGATCTCAACTTCCATTGGGTCAACCATAATTTTGTTGTGACATACAACATGTCCCAATAGTACACCAAATGGTGTGCAAAAAATACATTTCTTTGAATTAAGTGCAACCTCATACTGGCAACAACGACCCAACATCATGCACAGACTCTTAATGTGGTCTCTTACTAGACCAAACACAGTCCAATCATCGAAGTAGACCTCAAGAAATTTGTGTATGAAATATTTAAAATAAGAAACTACTATTCTAAAAAAAAATAGCAGGTGCATTCTTGAGTCCAAAGTGCATTACCGCATACTGGTAGCATCCCCATTCTGTGACGAAGGTCGTTTTATGTCGATCCTCCTTGGTGATTCTGACTTAGTCATAGCCAAAGAAGTCGTCATTGAATGGATACATCTCTTGTCCTATGGTGCTTTCTAATACTTCATTCGTGAATGGTGTTGGGAATGGATCATGCAGGCATGCATCATTCAACTTCCTCGGGTCGACACAAATTCTGACTTTGCGTGTTGTCTTCTTATCCTGGATCACTATAGGGCTAATCCATTCTCATTCCTCAATAGGTCCAATGATTCTTGTGTTGAGCATGTGATTCAATTCATCTTTTACCTTCTCTTATACCTTGGATTCAACCTATAAGGTCGTTGTTTAACTGGTTTAGCATCTCCCCCAGATCTCCTACTATTCCCTTCATCTCTAGGAAGTTGGTAGGGAATAGGTCCTAAAACTCATGCAGCATGTCTATGAAATTTTTTATAACGTCTCATTGTCCCAAGAGTTGCGCAAACATCAACTCTTTGCAAAGTTTAGTAAGTGTGATTTCTTCAAGGATAAGATTTAGTATTTAGGTCACGTAGTGACCAAGGAAGGAATTTTCGTAGATCCTGAAAAGATACGGAAAATCAAAGATTGGTCGGTTCCTAAGGATGTGACGGATGTTAGATCTTTCATGGGCATTACCGGTTACTACCAGAGGTTCATTGAAGGCTTTTCAAGGATAGCAAATCCGATAACTTCTTTGCAGAAGAAAAAAAAGAAGTTCGACTAGAATCGGAAATGTGAAGAAAGCTTTAAAAAGTTAAAAACTTTGTTAACCAGCGCACCTATTTTAAGAATAGAAGATCCTAATAAAGAATTTGTAGTGTGCATTGATGCCTGTAATGATGGCTTAGGTGGTGTTCTGACTCAAGAAGGGCATGTTATTGCCTATGAGTCTAGAAAGCTAAAATTTCATGAAAAGAATTATGCAACATATGATCTGGAATTAGCAGCTATAATACACGCCTTAAAAATGTGGCGACATCACCTAATTGGAAGAATTTTTCTTTTAATGACTGATAATAAAGGATTGAAGTATATTTTAGATCAGCCTAATTTAAATCCCAGACAAGCTAGGTGGTTAGCTTTCTTAAGCGAGAATGATTTTGAAATCTAGCATATAAAAGGTAAAGAAAATAAAGCTGTTGATGCATTAAGTAGGAACGCAAGGCTAAATTTTGCAACAACAATCAGTACTTATGTTTCAGACTTAGATGAACAGCTTGAAGAAGGAATAAAACAAGATGAAATTTACCAGGATTTGCAAGCTAAAGCTAAAGAAAATCAAACAAAAAACTTAATAAAAGGTTACAGTTTAAATGAAAAAGAATTTTTACTATATAAGGATAAACTGTATGTACCTAAAGTCAAGCTGTTAATTCTGGATGAAATTCATAAAACGCCATATTCAGGTCATCCAGGTTACCAAAAGACTATAACCATGTTAAGAAAAGAGTATTTCTGGCCAAATATGAAAACTGAGGTAGTTGAATATATTGCAAGGTGTTTAGAATGTCAACAGGTAAAAACTGAACACCAACACCCAGCTGGTTTGCTACAGCCTTTACCCATCCCTAGCTGAAAATAGGAGGTGATTAGTCTAGATTTTATTACTGGATTACCTAAAAATCAAAATCAGAATGATTCTATCATGGTAGTAGTTGATAAGTTAAGCAAAGCAGCTCATTTTATACTTGTTAAAACTACTTACAAAGCTGCCAACATAGCTGATATTTTTCTAAAACATATTTTCCGATTACATGCAGTACCAAAAGTCATAATCTCAGACAGAGATCCTATGTTTACAGGAAACTTTTTGAAGTCCTTGTTTAAAGGGTTAAACACCACATTAAATTTCAGTACTTCTTTCCATCCTCAAACATATGGACAAACTGAAAGGGTAAACCAGGTACTGGAAGATTTATTGAGAATGTATGTGAAAGATCAGCCAGGTAAATGGGAGGACTATTTACATCTGGTAGAATTTGCTTATAATAATAATTATCAGACATCAGCTAGATTTAGTCCGTTTGAAATTGTATATGGATGCAAATGTAATACTCCTATCTCTTGGAGTAATCTAGTATATAGATTGGTATTAGGTCCATAACTCTTGAAAGAAATGGAAGAAATTGTGAAACAAGTGCAAGAAAATCTGAAAGTGGCACAGGATCGGCATAAAAGTCAAGTAGACTTAAAAAGAACTCCAAAGGAGTTTCAGGTAGGTGAACATGTGTTCATCAAGGTAAGGCCCAAAAAGAGCTCTCTAAGATTGGGGAGTTGTGTAAAACTGGCACCTCGTTACTGTGGCCCATTTGAAATTTTTTCTAGGATTGGACAAGTAGCTTATCAATTAGCATTACCACCTAACTTAAGAGTACATAATGTTTTTCACGTTTATGTTTTAAAGAAATATGTTCATGATGCTACTCATGTTGTTAACTAGAATGTTGTACAGGTGGAACCAGAAGGAGAATTTCTGGTGGAACCGGACTGTATCCTCGGGAGGAGGGAAATTACACTTCGGAACCGCACCATTGGACAGGTGAAGGTGCAATGGAAGCACCTTAGTCCCGAAGAAGCCACCTGGGAATTGCAAAGTAAAATGCAAGATGCATATCCAATTCTGTTCCAGGGGACTTCGAAGGATGAAGAATAAATAACATTAAGGACGATGTTATATTCTAAGGGGGTGTGTATGTCATATGCCCAAATTTTGCAAAATAATATTATCTTATTTTGATTTTATTCCAAGACATTATGTTAAATTTTATGTTAAAGTAGTAACTGCTGACTCAGCAGAGTCAAGAATGTGGAATGTAATTCTAAATATTTTAATTTTAAATAAATAAAAGTGGAGACAACAGCTTGGGAGAGCTATTAAAAAGAGTGTTACTGGTCAATTTGGTGCAGGAGACTAGGTGTAGAGCAAATAGACAAGTGGTAGCATCCTCAAACACTTCTTATGTTGCAGGTGGCAATCTCCCTACATTTGGGGTCATGATCCCCCAAGAAAGTGGGATCAAAGCAGGTGGCTCAATTAATGACAACTAACCCAAAAAGACCTAGGCAATATTAATAAAAGTACCCATTGAAGAGAGCTAAGGCTGCTCATTCCATGAGAAGAATCATTCAGGTGAATGCACTTCAAGGAATTCGTTGGGAAGGGAATTTTTGAGGAAGGTGTTTGAGGGGCAAACTGAAGGAAAGTGATCTAGTATAGCTTTTCGGCTGAAAGGTCTTGCTGCAGTGTGCAGAGTTGGTATTGAGTCTTGGACTAGTACTTTGTTGATTGCTCCACCTAATTCCAGCCAAGGAGACCAGAACAGGCTCAGGGGTCCTGAGAAGTCGTTGTTTGAGCGCTCTCCAGGAATTGGTAGGGAGGAATGGCCTCCCAACGTTGTTGTCATCTAGCTTTAAAAGCAGGTTCTACTATCTTTTAATTTCTATGTTAAAGTTTATATCTGTGTGTGAACAAATAATGAATGAATATATGTTATGTTGTAAACTGTTAAGTTTGAAATCTCTTAGTTGTTTTAATGCTGAATCTATTCTTAGATGAAAAATAAATCCTACCTGTGTTTTTCCCCATCTGGAGTAATCCAAATCGTACTCTAGCATAGGTAGTGTGTTTAAATGAATGAAGTATGATAGGAATATGAAATGAATAGAGTACTTATGTTTTTCAAGGTATTGAAATGTTTTCTTTCAGTAGATAGTTGTTTCTCTAGAAAGAATATCAATCTGTTTCGTAGAGTTGTTGTTAGATTTAGACTATGTATTTAGAATATCAGAAAAGAAAAAGAATTATATTATTTACTAACAGTAGTATGTTCAAGTATGTAATTCATTTTTCTACACAGTACCTACTTATGTAAAATATACATCTATACTGAAATAGAAGAAATAGAATTGTTAGTTGAATGCTTATTATTTGTGTTAAGTAAAGATGTAAATATAGTTCTGTTAGTTTATTTCTTTCCAATAGTATTAACTAATTTACCTGCAACTATCTGAACTCTAAATAAGAATTAAAATAATAAACAGACAGTAGCAACCTAAGCATAAAGTATTTTAGTAAAGAACTGTCCTTATACACTTACAGACAAATTAGATGTAAGGAGTATTGACAGTATGGAAGTTCTTATTTCTTCCACCAAGCTTACAAAAATAATCTTATTAAATCAACACAATTATTATAGACTGCTCTTAGTCTTATTTAATAATATAAATAAATACCCACATAAACTTAAGAGAATACATTATTCATAGATAATAATGTTATTAATACAAATAATATTATTATTAACAATAAACAGTATTGTTTATAAATTAATAATTCTTTTAAACAAACTGAAGAAAACCTTGTGACAGTAATAGAATTAACAAAATAACAATACAGAAATTATTACTTAATAAAAGTTAAATAGGATAAAACCTAGCTCATAATATGAGCATAATCTATCTGTATTCTTATATACTTTAGTAACCTAGTTTAAACATAAGTTAGTTCTTTTCAACTATTAAAGAACCAACGAAAAATTTTATACACAGAAATGAAATACATTACTGATCAACATGTACAAAATGTATTTATAAAAGAAACTGTGCCTTTTCTTTTACTAATAGCATGTATCTATAGAAATAAATGCCAGGGTTAAAACCCTTAAAATCATTACATTTACAAGTACCAAAACATTAAGTAATAAACCAAATTTACATAAATTATGTAACCATTAATAACTAGGTTAATATAAGTTACTTGCGGTCCTTTAAGGACAAATAAAAAGACTGTAATTATTATAATTAGGAAAATTATATCGAAACGAGGGGTTTTACAGGTTAAACCCTAATTCATAACCCTAAATAAAAATTAAGCAAAAATTAAGTTACAGCCATAAGTATCAGTCTCAAAAACTTAATTATAAAACCTTACAGAGTATTCAAACAAGAGTAAAACATCATTTACAGTCAAGAAGGGTAAAACCTTGAAATTATACAAAATATATCATTAAACATTTGATAAACTAAACCAAGTCTAAAAGACCAAACTGTCTTTACAAAACTACTTTTTTAAACAGGTCGTAAGCTGTCATCAAACTAAATACATTGCGCAGTTAAACCAAGTCTCCCGTCGACTAGCGAGGGTTCGAAATTGGGTAAAACCACAAACAACCTGTAAATCAAACTATATAACTAATGGCGAGTCGAAGGAGGGTTTTTCCAAACCCTGGGTGATTCCATTGATCACCCTGATGCAAGTAGGGTGAAAACCCAACACATGGACCACGGGGCTTACCGAAACACAACTCGAGCCACGACAATCGTTGGTCGACTGTCTTTTGTCTCCGCCATGAAAGTATACAGTAGTGAGCACCTGAAGGAGTGAGAAAGACCACTGTCAGCAAAACAAATACTTATTTAACCATGATAACAGTCAGCAAGTAAAATAATTCTAAGTTTATTATTCACCCGTCATTGGAGAACGACGAACAGCCTCATCGAGCACTGTCACCTACAGGCTTTGTTTTTTTTTAAAACTCAATAGCCTGCAAGTGTAACCCTCATGCAACAGTGAGCCACGAGAACAGTAACATGTAACTGAAACAGACTGTAAGCCATGAAGACAGCGAAAGGAAAACTACACAGACAGCAGGCCACGAGCAATAGTAATCTCCACAAGATGCAGAATGAGAACCTAGCGATGGATAATGGATTTTAAACCCACACACCAGTGGAAAAGCAGCACTGAATCAAGACACAAGGCAACCAGAGCAAGGAGGAATGACAACCGCCATGGGATCCCAAGCAGAGCAACCTCAAGGGCCAGTGCAAACTACGGGGAAGAATGATAAGGGTTAGGTTTCCAATAGTGTTTAATATCTCCCACGCTTGGTCAAGAGACGACCACGTGGTCACAAAAAAATTAAACATGCAGTGGGTCGTAGACTATAGTGCCTGCATAAATCAAAAATCAATTATTTAATCATCGAAACGTGGAGTAAACTATATCATTAATCCCATAATTTGCCATACAATTCGTTAATCATATGCGTCTTATCATATGCTAATGTAGTGTGACAATAATATCAATGTTATGGTTACGTTGACCCTTTAAGAAATGTCATTGATAGACCTTCGTTAAAGCCCGATAATCATTTGTGCATAAGACTCAATCCACTTTAAACTTTATGTTATTATATCATAACATCACAATTACGATATGAATGGTTGCATAACTTCTCTTTAAACGTTGTTGTTATTATAAAATAGAAATCAAATAATGCATGTCTTATTTATATATAGAGATCAATGTTTTAGGTCTTTACTATAGATAAGAGATCAATGTTGTATGGAAGAGCTCATGCTAATCACTCATCAACCATAGTCTCCTTTTGTACAAAGATTTTAGTTTATACATAGGAAATCTCATATACAAGGACACCATAAGTTATAGTTTTTATAAATGGCATAATATAATAGTTAAGAGGATTATAAACTCTAATTTGAATACGTTTATGATCATGAACTAAGTATAGACTGAATGTCTATCAAACAAACTGTTTATGCATGTCTATAAGACTTACATGAACTAATAACTCAATTGATAACAGAACTTTGAAGTGGTACAAAATTATTTGTAAGAACACTAGTATGAAATTTTGTTACACAGTTCATAGCGACAATACTTCGATGTGTAGTGGTTATGACTTAACTTGAAGATTACTAAAGATTCATCAGGTCAATTGGGTAATAAAGTAGTTATAGAACTAAACAAGATAACTAGAATAGGAATGAATCTATTGAGTGCAAAAGTTATTAGAACCTCATGGTTTAACATGGAAATTAAAGTATAGGAAAATAATGATCTTATGTAGGAAAGCATGATGGTATGCAGCTTGTACAATCGAACTTATACTGTCCAAATATTATCAGGCTGTAAGTTATATTGCAAAAGCAAAACGTGGGTCAATTGTTACTCAGACAAGATAATGTTGCATAAATACTGACAAAAACAATCATTATAACATTACAAATTACATAGACTAAAGTAGAAATACTTTGTAACTAAGATTCTAATGCTTAGAGTCATAAACATATCTTACTGTCGTTACTTGCTTCTGAACATGACTACTAGAAAAACTGAAGGAAGCCAAATGGTTTTACCTTACAGGAGCTGTCTAGAGTTTAGCAGCTTAATTACTAAGCTTTTAAATTGCAAATAAAATACTGCTGACACTTTAAAGAACTTTTAATTCATACTCGTTCGATCATACCTATAAACCTGTAAGAACCAGTATTCATCTGCGTTAGCACGATTGCTAAGTAAGCCTCGGATTCAAAAGTTAGATTCCACCTACTTGACATGAAAAGACTCATCAGTAAAGTGAAGTAAAACAGCGCGCAAGAAAACTTTATTCTTGTTACTAAGATAAGATTTAGTGAAACTAATTACTTGACTGTTTCTTTTACTTGCAAACCGTTAGCTGTTAGTAAACTATAGGTTTTAGCATTTATTGTTATCTCAAAATTTTAAATTTTTGTGAAAATTTGGGGTTTTGACATGTGGTATCAGGGCACAAGGTTCAAAACTAGGCCTTGATGAAGCCCAACTAGCTTTCATAAAACAATAAATTAAATTATTATGTTGACATATTTTATTTTTAAATGTTATTCAACAGAGAATTGTTTTTCTGAAGTTTAACAGGCAGGTATGGAAAGGCTGGAAGAGTATGCAGAAGATGAGTCTCCAGTTACTGAAACAGGAAATTTACCAAGAGATCCTATAACAGAGGATTTAACTACCAATTCCTCAGTATTGTTACAAACTGTAAAAGACTTAAAAACTAAAATGGAGTCTGTAAAGCGAGAGAATGAAAGGATTCTGAGGGCTCAAGAAGAGCTAAATCAAATTCTAATTGAAAAGTTTCAAACTGAGGGTAGGGGTAGAAGGTCAGAATCTTAAGATACCAGTCATCAACGAAAATCTAAAAAAATGAAACATACAAAAAATGAAAGTAGTTTGTCTTCTGAAGTGTTTGGAGAACAACAAAATTACCATACTACTAGTGATAGTAGTGATGATAATCTATACGCTAAAAAGAAGAAATACAAACCTTATGAGGAAATTTTCGGGGAATTCAAAAAGATAAAACCACCAACTTTTAATGGAGAGACTGAGAAGGGGGAGGAAGCTGAATCCTAGTTATCTGGGATGAAGAAGTACTTACAAATATATAATTATTCTAACCAGTTAAAGGCTAGGATGGCTATATATAACCTCTCAAGAAAGGCTGACATTTGGTGGCGGGACTTGAAGAGAGTTAAGGGTATAAAAGAGAAAGAAGTTAACTGGAGTACCTTTAAGAGGTATTTCAAAAAGAAATTCATGTTTGAGCAGTATTATGAGGAGAGAGCCAAAGAGTTTTATGAACTGAAGTTAGGTTCAATGACAATGAAGGATTTGAACAGCAAGTTCTTAAGTCTACTTAGGTATGTACTATAGCTTGTAGATGAGAAACCAATGGCACAGGGATTCCTTAGCTGTCTACCTTGTCATATTAAAGATAGAATTGAATATGATAACCCAAAGACCTTGGAGGAAGCTATGAGAAAGGCTAACTTTTGTTTTGAGCAGAATCGGAAGAAAGAAAGCTTGGCCAACTGGAAGGATAAGAAAAATAATAATCAGTTTGAACAAAAGAAAAAGGATTTTGTGCCTAACAGAAATTTTAAGAACAATAAGGCCAAAAACTATTCTAATAACAAGAATTTCCAAGGAAATAGGAACAGTGCACCCAACAATCAAAATAATTTTAAAGGTAAGGAAACTACAAATAATCATGGAAACTTTACCAAGAACTTTGAGTGTAAAGAGCCTGTTAAGTGCTAGGAGTGTAATGGCCCACACTATGCTTCAGTATGTCCAAACTGGAAGAAGAATATTAGCAATATTCATACTATACATGAGGAGATGACCATTGGGGAACTAGCAAGGAGAATTCCTAGAATCAACGCAGCCTTGGAGAACCAACAAGCTGAATATCACACTTCCATGGTGGAAGTAGAAGGTATGATAAATCAGACCCCTGTAACCATTTTGATTGATCCAGAAGCTAGTCTCAGTTATATTGCACCTCAGATAGTAGAAAAATGTAAGTTATCTATTGATATGTTTGAGAATTCATGGTTAGTTCAGTTAGCCACTGGTGTTAAAATAAAAGTAACTTGTTTTGTGAAAGAATGTGCATTAGTTATGGATAAATTTGAAACTGTTGTTAAACTTAATGTTTTGCCACTTGGCTCTTATGATTTGCTGATTGGTATGGACTAGTTAGAACAACATAGAGTAATTCTAAACTGTTATGATAAAACTTTCACATGCTTAAACAATGATGAAAAACCAGTAAGTGTTAAAGGAATTCCTAGAAAAACTACGGTAAGGCAGATTTCTGCTTTACAACTTAAAAGAGCTGTTAGAAATGGATGTAAAGCTTACGCAGTAACAATTACTGATGAGGAAAGTAAAATTAAAATAGATAAGTTAAAAGTGGAAGACATCCCAGTCTTAAAAGAATATGTTGATGTATTCCCAGAAGAAATTACAGGATTACCTTCGAAAAGGGAATTAGATTCCACCATTGAGCTGGTACCGGGTGCAGTACCTAGCTCAAAGGCCCCTTATCAAATGAACATATTGGAACTCAATGAATTAAAATCGCAATTAAAAGAGTTAATTGATAAAAATTATATTCGACCAAGTGTGTCTCCCTGGGGGGCACCTGTCATCTTCGTCAAGAAGAAAGACGGAATTATGCGACTTTGCATAGATTACCGTCAGTTAAACAATATGACCATCAAAAATCGATATCTGTTGCTCCACATAGATGATATGTTTGATCAACTACATGGAGCCACGATGTTTTCAAAAATAGATTTAAGGTCTGGATATCATTAAGTGAGGATTAAAGATGAAGACATTTTTAAGACAGCTTTCAGAACAAGATATGGTCATTATGAATATGTCGTAATGCCATTCGGGATTACTAATTCCCCAACTGTCTTCATGTGTTTAATGAACAACATAATGCATAAGTATTTAGATAAGTTTGTGGTCATGTTTATCGATGACATTCTAATCTAGATTCAAAAACTAAAGAAGAACATAAAGAACATCTAAAAATTGTTCTGCAAGAGTTGCGAGAACATCAACTCTTTGCAAAGTTTAGTAAGCGTGATTTCTTGAAGGATAATATTCAGTATTTAGGTCACGTAGTGACCAAGGAAGGAATTTCTGTAGATCCTGAAAAGATACGGGCAATCGAAGATTGGCCGGTTCCTAAGGATGTGACGGATGTTAGATCTTTCATGGGCATTACCGGTTACTACCAGAGGTTCATTGAAGGCTTTTCAAGGATATAAAATACGATAACTTCCTTGCAGAAGAAAGGAAAGAAGTTCTACTGGAATCAGAAATGTGAAGAAAGATTTAAAAAGTTAAAAACTTTGTTAACTAGCGCACCTATTTTAAGAATAGTAGATCCTAATATAGAATTTGTAGTGTGCACTGATGCCTGTAATGATGGCTTAGGTGGTTTTCTGACTCAACAAGGTCATGTTATTGCCTATGAGTCTAGAAAGCTAAAAGTTCATGAAAATAATTATGCAACATATGATCTGGAATTAGCAGCTGTAATACACGCCTTAAAAATGTGGCGACATCACCTAATTGGCAGAAAATTTGTTTTAATGACTGATAATAAAAGATTGAAGTATCTTTTAGATCAGCCTAATTTAAATGCCAGACAAGCTAGGTGGTTAGCTTTCTTAAGCGAGTATGATTTTGAAATCTAGCATATAAAAGGTAAAGAAAATAAAGTTGTTGATGCATTAAGTAGGAACGCAAGGCTGAATTTTGCAACAGCAATCAGCACTTATCTTTCAGACTTAGATGAACATCTTAAAGAAGGAATAAAACAAGATGAAATTTACCAGGATTTGCAAGCTAAAGCTAAAGAAAATCCAACAGAAAACTTAATAAAAGGTTGTAGTTTAAATGAAAAATAATTTTTACTGTATAAGGATAAACTATATGTACCCAAAGTCAAGCTGTTAATTCTAGATGAAATTCATAAAACACCATATTCAGGTCATCTAGGTTACCAAAAGACTATAACCATGTTAAGAAAAGAGTATTTCTGGCCAAATATGAAAACTAAGGTAGCTGAATATATTGCAAGGTTTTTAGAATGTCAACAGATAAAAATTAAACACCAACACCCAGCTGGTTTGCTATAGCCTTTACCCATCCCTAGCTGGAAATGGGAGGTGATTAGTCTAGATTTTATTACTAGATTACCTAAAAATCAAAATCAGAATGATTCTATCATGGTAGTAGTTGATAAGTTAAGCAAAGCAGCTCATTTTATACCTGTTAAAACCACTTACAAAGCTACCAACATAGCTGATATTTTTCTAAAGCAGATCTTTCGATTACATGGAGTACCAAAAGTCATAATCTCAGATAGAGATCCTAAGTTTACAAGAAACTTTTTGAATTCCTTGTTTAAAGGGTTAAACACCACATTAAATTCTAGTACTTCTTTCCATCCTCAAACAGATGGACAAACTGAAAGGGTAAACCAGGTACTGGAAGATTTATTGAGAATGTATGTGAAAGATCAACCAAGTAAATGGGAGGACTATTTACATCTGGTAGAATTTGCTTATAATAATAATTATCAGACATCGGCCAAATTTAGTCCGTTTGAAATTTTATATGGACAAAAATGTAATATTCCTATCTCTTGGAGTAATTCAGTAGATAGATTGGTATTAGGTCTAGAACTTTTGAAAGAAATGGAAGAAATTGTGAAACAAGTGCAGGGAAATCTGAAAGTGGCACAGGATCGGCAGAAAAGTCAAGCAGACTTAAAAAGAACTCCAAAGGAGTTTCAGGTAGGTGAACATGTGTTCATCAAGGTAAGGCCCAAAAACAACTCTCTAAGATTGGGGAGTTGTGCAAAGCTGGCACCTCGTTACTGTTGCCCATTTGAAATTTTGTCTAAGATTGGACAAGTAGCTTATCAATTAGCATTACCACCTAAATTAAGAGTACATAATGTTTTTCACATTTCTATTTTAAAGAAATATGTTCATGTTGCTACTCATGTTGTTAACTAGAATGGTGTACATGTGGAACCAGAAGGAGAATTTCTGGTGGAACCAGACTGTATCCTCGGGAAGAGGGAAATTACACTTCAGAACCGCACCATTGGATAGGTGAAGGTGCAACTGAAGCACCTTAGTTCTGAAGAAGCCACCTGGGAATTGGAAAGTAAAATGTGAGATGCATATCCAATTCTGTTCCAGGGGACTTCGAAGGATGAAGAATAAATAACATCGAGGACAATGTTATATTCTAAGGGGGTGTGTATGCCACATGCCCCAATTTTACAAAATAATATTATCTTATTTTGATTTTATTCCAAGACATAATGTTAAATTTTATGTTAAAGTTGTAACTGATGACTCAGCAGAGTCAAAAATGTGGAATGTAATTCTGAATATTTTAATTTTAAATAAATAAAAGTGGAGACAACAGCTTGGGAGAGCTGTTAAAAAGAGTATTACTGGTCAAATTGGTGGAGGAGACTAGGTGGAGAGCAAATAGACAAGTGGTAGCATCCTCAAACACTTCCTATATTGCAGGCGGCAACCTCCCTACATTTGGGGTCATGATCCCCCAAGAAAGTGGGATCAGAGCAGGTGGCTCAATTAATGACAACTAACCCAAAAAGACCTAGGCAATCTTAATAAAAGTACCAATTGAAGAGAGCTGAGGCTGTTCATTCCAGGAGAAGAATCATTCAGGTGAATGCACTTCAAGGAATTCATTGGGAAGGGAATTTTTGAGGAAGGTGTTTGAGGGGTAAACTGCAGGAAAGTGATCTAGTATAGCTTTCCAGCTGAAAGATCTTGCTACAATGTGCAGAGTTGGTATTGAGTCTTGGACTAGTACTTTGTTGATTGCTCCAACTAGTTCCAGCCAAGGAGACCAGAACAGGCTTGGGAGTCCTGAGAAGTCGTTGTTTGAGCGCTCTCCAGGAATTGGTAGGGAGGAACAGCCTCCCAACGCTGTTGTTGTCCAACTTTAAAAGCAGGTTCTACTATCTTTTAATTTATGTGTTAAAGTTTATATCTGTGTGTGAACAAATAATGAATGAATATATGTTATGTTGTAAACTGTTAAGTTTGTAATCTCTTAGTTGTTTTAATGTTGAATCTATTCTTAGATGAAAAATAAATCCTACATGTGTTTTTCCCCATCTGGAGTAATCCAGATCGTACTTTAGCACAGGTAGTGTGTTTAAATGAATGAAGTATGATAGGAATATGAAATGAATAGAGTACTTATGTTTTTCAAGGTATTGAAATGTTTTCTTTCAGTAGATAGTTGTTTTTCTAGAAAGAATATTAATATGTTTCATAGAGTTGTTGTCAGATTTAGACTATGTATTTAGAATATCAGAAAAGAAAAAGAATTATATTATTTACTAACAGTAGTATGTTCAAGTATGTAATTCATTTTTCTACACAGTACCTACTTCTGTAAACTATACATCTATTCTGAAATAGAAGAAATAGAATTGTTAGTTGACTGCTTATTATTTATGTTAAGTAAAGATGTAAATATAACTCTGTTAGTTTATTTCTTTCCAATAGTATTAACTAATTTACCTGCAACTATCTGAACTCTAAATAAGAATTAAAATAATAAACAGACAGTAGTAACCTAAGCATAAGGTATTTTTAGTAAAGAACTATCTTTATACACTTACAGGCAAATTAGATGTAAGGAGTATTGACAGTATGGAAGTTCTTATTTCTTCCACCAAGCTTACAAAAATAATCTTATTAAATCAACACAATTATTATAGACTGCTCTCTGTCTTACTTAATAATATAAATAAATACCCACATAAACTTAAGAGAATACATTATTCATAGATAATAATGTTATTAATACAAATAATATTATTATTAACAATAAACAGTATTGTTTATAAATTAATAATTCTTTTAAACAAATTGAAGAAAACCTTGTGACAGTAATAGAATTAACTAAATAACAATACATAAATTATTACTTAATAAAAGTTAAATAGGATAAACCTTAGGTCATAATCTGAGCATAATCTATCTGTATTCTTATATACTTTAGTAACCTAGGTTAAACATAAGTTGGTTCTTTTAAACTATTAAAGAATCAACCAAAAATTTTATACACGGAAATGAAATACATTACTGATCAACATGTACAAAATGTAGTTATAAAAGAAACTATGCCTAATCTTTTACTAACAGCATGTATCTATAGAAATAAATGTCAGGGTTAAAACCCTTAAAATTATTACATTTACAAGTACCAAAACATTAAGTAATAAACCAAATTTATATAAATTATGTAACCATTAAGAACCAGGTTAATATAAGTTACTCACGGTCCTTCAAGGACAAATAAAAAGACTGTAATTATTATAATTAGGAAAATCATATCGAAACGAGGGTTTTTACAGGTTAAACCCTAATTCATAAACCTAAATAAAAATTAAGCAAAAATTAAGTTACGGCCGTAAGTATGAGTCTCAAAACTTTAATTATAAACCCTTACAGAGTATTCAAACAAGAGTAAAACATCATTTATAGTCAAGAAGGGTAAAATCCTGAAATTATACATAATATATCATTAAACATTTGATAAACTAAACCAAGTCTAAAAGACCAAACTTTCTTTACAAAACTACTTTTTTAAACAGGTCGTAAGCCGTCATCAAACTAAATACATTGCTCAGTTAAACCAAGTCTTCCATCGACTAGCGAGGGTTCCAAACTGGGTAAACCCACAAACAACCTATTAATCAAACCATATAACTCATGGCGAGTCGAAGGAGGGTTTTTCCAAACCCTGGGTGATTCCATTGACCACCCTGATGCAAGTAGGGTGAAAACCCAACACATGGACAACGGGGCTTACCGAAACACAAATCGAGCCATGGCAATTGTTGGTCGACTGTCTTTTGTCTCCGCCATGAAAGTCTAAAGTAGCGAGGACCTGCAAGGAGTGAGAAAGACCACTGTCAGCAAAACAAATACTTATTTAACCATGATAACAGTAAATACACTTATAGCAAGTAAAAGAATTATAAGTTTATTATTCACCTATCATTGGAGAACGACGAACAGCCTCATAGAGCACTGTCACCTACAGACTTTGTTTTTTTTTAAAACTCAACAGCCTACAAGTGTAACCCGCACGCAATGGCAAGCCATGAGAACAATAACAGGTAACTGAAGCAGACTGTAAGCCACAAAGGCAGCGAAAGGAAAACTACACAGATAGCAGGCCATGAGCAATAGTAATCTCCACAAGATGCAGAATGAGAACCTAGCCATGGAGAATGTCTTTTAAACCCACACACCAGTGGCAAAGCAGCACTGAATCAAGACACAAGGCAACCAGAGCAAGGAGGAACGACAGCCACCATGGAAGCCAAGCAGAGCAACCTCAAGGGCCAGCGCAAACTGTGGGGAAGAATGATAAGGGTTAGGTTTCCAATAGTGTTTTATATCTCCCACGCTTGGTCAGGAGACAACCACATGGTCACAAAAAAATTAAACATGCAGTGGGTTGTAGACTATAGTGCCTACATAAATCAAAAATCAATTATTTAATCATCAAAACGTGGAGTAAACTACATCATTAATCCCATAATTTGCCATACAATTCGCTAATCATATGCATCTTATCATATGCTAATGTGGTGACAATAATATCAATGTTATGGTTACGTTGACCCTTTAAGAAATGTCACTTATAAAACCTTCGTTAAAGCCTGATAATCATTCATGCATAAGACTCAGTCCACTTTAAACTTTATGTTATTATATCATAACATCACAATTACGATATGAATGGTTGCATAACTTCTCTTTAAACGTTGTTGTTATTATAAAATAGAAATCAAATAATGCATGTCTTATTTATATATAGAGATCAATGTTTTAAGTCTTTACTATAGATAAGAGATCAATGTTGTATGGAAGAGCTCATGCTAACCACTCATCAACCATAGTCTTCTTTTGTACAAATATTTTAGTTTATACATAGGATATCTCATATACAAAGACTCCACAAGTTATAGTTTTTATAAATGGCATAATATAATAGTTGAGAGGATTATAAACTCTAATTTGAATACTTTTATGATCATGAACTAAGTATAGACTGAATGTCTATCAAACAAACTGTTTATGCATGTCTATAAGATTCACATGAACTAATAACTCAATTGATAATAGAACTTTGAAGTGGTACAAAACTTATTGTAAGAACACTAGTATGAAATTCTGTTACACAATTCATAGCGACAATACTTCGATGTGTTGTGGTTATGACTTAACTTGAAGATTACTAAAGATTCATCAGGTCAATTGGGTAATAAAGTAGTTATAGAACTAAACAAGATAACTAGAATAGGAATGAATCTATTGAGTCCAAAAGTTATTAGAACCTCATGGTTTAACATGAAAATTAAAGTATAGGCAAACAATGATCTTATGTAGGAAGGAATCATGGTCTGCAGCTTGTACAATCTAACTTATACTGTCCAAAGATTATCAGGCTGTAAGTTATATTGCAGAAGCAAAACGTGGGTCAATTGTTACTCTGACAAGATAATGTACTATTGCATAAATACTGACAAAAACAATCATTATAACATTACAAATTACATAGACTAAAGTAGAAATACTTTGTAACTGAGATTCTAATGCTTAGAGTCACAAACATATCTTACTGTCGTTACTTACTTTTGAACATGACTACTAGAAAAAATGAAGGAAGCCAAATGGTTTTACCTTACAGGAGCTATCTAGAGTTTAGCAGCTTAATTACTAAGCTTTTAAATTGCAAATAAAATAGTGCTGACGCTTTAAAGAACTTTTAATACGTACTCATTAGATCATACCTATAAACCTGTAAGAACCAGTATTCATCTTCGTTAGCATGATTGCTAAGTAAGCCTTGGATTCAAAAGTTAGATTCCACCTACTTGGCATGAAAAGACTCATTAGTAAACTGAAGTAAAACAACACGCAAGAAAACTTTATTCTTGTTACAAAAATGAACTGTTAAGTTATTATATTTAAGATTTAGTGAAACTAATTACTTGACTATTTCTTTTACTTGCAAATCGTTAGCTGTTAGTAAACCGCAGGTTTTAGCATTTATTGTTATCTCAAAATTTTAATTTTTTGTGAAAATTTGGGGTTATGACAATAACACAGCAATAAACGACTCTTTATGTTGCACATCTGACATATGGAAACTAACCTTGGCCATCAAAGTTTTAAAATGTTGATCGAAATCCCATATGGATTCCGTTAGTAACTGCTTTATCTCCTTGATCTCAGTGATACACTGCGACTCAAATTTAGTTTTTCTGAACTCACAAATCATCGCGAGTTGGATTTCATCAAGGGTATTCTGTGGGGTTCCTGCTGGTACTACACAGAACTTCATGAACCAGTCCAGTGCGCGACCCCGCGGATTCATGATCATTTGCGCTTTCTTTATGTCTGCATTGTGAACTTGGAAAACCATACAAACAGCTTCGCAAAGGAACCAATGCTGCTCTGGATCTTCTGCCCCATTCCCTTTGAATGTGGGTAATCTAATATCTTCCCCAGCCATTGAGTTGGCATCGGGGTTGTCTAATGAATAATTTAATGAAGGTGGAGTCCCTTATGCACTAGTCATAGTACAAGCACTATCAGTATTAAAATATCTTTCAGGAGATGAGGCTCTAGACCTTACCTATGCTGATACCCCTAGTGTGGTGTAGTTGTGTCCTGATCTTGGCATCTGCGAAGACTCTTTAGATTCATCTTCTCCTTCAAAAATTGGGCTATAGTATTCCTCCTCATTGTAAGACCCTTTGTCTAGCCATGACTCAACTTTGCACTCACTCTCAAGAAATAAAATAGAAGTCTGTCTACCTCCTACTGTCTTTCTTCTCTTTCCTGACCATAATCTCCTTCCACTCTTTAAGAATCCAACTTCTAGTTCAGGTTCTATACTTCCTGAGAACATCTCAGCTCACCATTTCCAATTTTCTTTACAAGTCATCTGCGACATATCCTCTCCTCTGGATATGCAACTCAACTGCTTAACTGCAAAATTCCCTTCTCATAGACGAGCATCTTTATCCATGTACTTATAGACAACAAAAACCTTCTTCGGGTTCCTTGGAAAAAATTTCTTTGAGCCTCACTATACGAGTCTATCATCTCTACTGCAAAGTCAGTAATGTACCCTTGTAAAATATTGTCGACCCAAAAATCAACAGATCTAGAGATGGGGTTTCTTACATTGGTTATCTTGCAAATCAGCTGAGCACTCCACTTAATAGCTTCTCTTCTTCGGAAATTTGTCTGTCGAGTCGCGAATATTGACAACAACTCATGCCGCACAATAGGAAACTCTATGAAGAAGATCTCGTGAATATCAGTGTATATGTATCAGTTTAATCATTTTTCTATGCTCAACCGCAATCCTGCACTCTCTTCTTGCAAAAAGTCTAACATCTTAGACACCATCCAATCCTTGATTTCCTTCTTTGTCGGATGCCACAACATTTCCCTTGACTAAAATGATTAAGGATCCCAGCAACGGAACCATTTGTTGGCCTACTTTTCTTCACTCTTGTGAGCCAGGTGCAACAACAACACAATACCAACAAAACACCCAAAGACATCGACCCGACAAAGCAAGTTCAGTCAGCAACACTTGCAAGGTAGGCATAGTCCCTCTCAAGATATCTTAATGTGTAACTGTCAGAACCATGTTTCCACATTCAATGAGGACAGGCGGCTAAGGCGCTCCACAGAGTTGGAAGGATGGAGTCTTTTACTACTTGACAGTGGCACAACAGTGCGAAACAGCCTTGTCCTTGTCAACTTAACAGCTAATGAAACTATGCGACGTGATTGATTCCTTAAATGTAAATGACAGTGATGTGACTGTATTATAACTTAACAACTTTAACATGAAATAATACCAAGTGCTCAACAATGCTTTAGTCATTCATTCATTGACTTCTTTTATCAATATTATGACATTCATTCAAGAAATAACCATAAACAATTCAATATAATCAAACATTCAACATTAACTGTTAAACATTCAACATTCATGCGACATAAGATGTAATGTGGAAACCCAACCGGGAAAAATCACCAAGGTGCTTTTCATCTAGCATGAGAAATATATGGCACTTTGTAGTCTGTGACTTACATACTATTTTGAGATATGTCTATTTAGCTCAAACTCTTCTTTCTGTCATGCTCTCTATTTTTATGCTTTTCTTCTACTACTCCTACTGATCCACACACATCCTAGATCGACTCTTCTACTCTACTATCTACGCACTCAACTGTAGATTGACTCTTACAAAATCGTTATGTGCACACAACTACAGATCCGTGGCTCAATAGCATTCTACTATTAGACTCCTCTCTGATATCATCAAAATATTTCTACTATTAACAACTGAACCAACAAAACTACAATATTTCTGAATCTAACCAACTATCTCCCTGAAGCTAACCCTTATACATAATGGGTTTCTCTTATTTATAAATGTTACAAAAATGCGCAGGGTCGATTGAGTACAGCTCAGTTATTACAGTCATAAATAGCCACAAAATATCTTCTATTATATTTATGATAGGCCATACTAGCCACAAAAACGTCCTGTATCACATTAATCACAGGCCATAACTAGCCACAAAAGGCATCCTTTAGTCTTCTGCTGACTCGAACTCCTATGGTCTTCCTAACCTGTTTATTTACAGCCTTTACTCTTCTACCTACCAATCTTCCACTGACTCTAGGTGATCTTTTCCTCATCGCACCATTCCTTGTCATGTCTTTCTTTGTTATGCGTTTCATTTTCTTCCTTTACCTTCCTTTACTCTGTCGCACCTGCTTTTCCTCTTGCGCTTGCGCTCCCGTTTCCTCGTTATGCTCTATCCTGGCCCAACTCTTCTTTCATCCTCACTATATAAGGTTCTGGTCTCTACTGCAAACTCACTAATATGCCCTTGCAAAATACTGTCAACCCAAAAATCAACAATGATAGATATGGGGTTACTTACACTAGTTATCTCGTGAATCAGCTGAGCACTCCACTCGACTGCTTCTCTTCTTTGGAAATTTGTCTGTCGAGTCACCAATCTTGAAAACCACCCATGAAACACAATAGGAAACTCTGCGAATAATATCTCATGAATATCAAAGTATATGTATCATTCAAACAAGTTTTTTGTGCTCAAACGCGATCCCACACTCTCTTCTTACGCAAATGCTAACGTCTTAGACTCCAGCCAATCCTCGATTTCCTTCTTTGTCAAATGCCACAACATTTCCCTTGACTCAAATGATTAAGGGTCCTAGAAATGGAACCATTTGTTGGCCTACTTTTATTCACTCTCGCGTTCGAGGTTCAACAACAACACAATACCAACAAGACACCTAAAGACATCGACCCGATGGAGCAAGCTCAGTAGGCAACACCTACAAGGCAGGCACAGTCTCACCTGAGATATCTTAATGTGTAACTGCCAGAACCATGTTTCTGTAGTTGGAAAGGGATTACAATCTCTTGGTACTTGGCCAAGGAGCTTGATGGAGTCTTTAACTACTCGACAGTGGCACAACAATGTGACACAACCTTTTCCTGGTCAAATTAACAACTGGTGCAACTATGCGACACAGATGATTCCTTAAATGTAAATGATAGTGATGCAACTGTATTATAACTTAACATATTTAACATGAAATGATACTAAGTGCTCAGCAATGCTTCATTCATTCATTCATATTGCTCTGATGCTCTCTGTTTTTATGCTTTACTTCTACTACTCCTACTTATCCACACACATCCTGGATCGACTCTTCTACTCTTCTATCTGTGCACTCTGCTGTAGATTCACTATTACAAAATTAGTCGATGCACACAGCTGCAGATCTACAGCTCAACATCCTTCTACTGTCAGACTCCTCTCCGATATCCTTAAAATACTTCTACTCTTACCAACTGAACCAACAAAATTACAATCTTTCTGAAGCTAACCTCCTTGTTCTCTACAGTGAGTACAGCGCAGTTATTACAATCATAAATAGCCACAAAATATCTTCTATTACATTTATGATAGGCCATACTGGATGCAAAAACATACTGTATTACGTCAATCATAGGCGATAACTATCCACAAAAAGCATCCTTTAGTCTTCTATCAACTCGAACTCCTACAGTGTTCTTGACCAGTCGCTTTCCAGCCTTTACTCTTCTACCTTCCAATCTTCCACTGACTCTAGGTGCATTTTTCTTCATCGCACCATTCCTTGTCACAAATTTCTCCATTATCCGCTTCCTTTTGTTCCTTTTCCTGTCGTTACTCTGTCACGCACTTGCTTTTCCTCTTGCGCTTCGGTTTCCTATTTGTGCTCTATCCTGGCTAAACAAGATTCATAGAGTAACTCTCCTGGAAAAGGCATGGGGTCTTCACTTAATGAAACCATGTCATAGCGCCTTCGTTCATGGGATATTAAAGAATACCCCTAATTTCACTAGATATTGATAATTACTTACAAAATCCCTTTTGTTGAGCCCCCCTCTCAAAACATGTTTCCAATTAAAAACCCATATTTTTACAATATATTCCTTATTTTTACTAGAAACCCATTTTTATGCCCCCCAATACTTATTAACCTCCCATACCCTATTCCCCACCCCCCAACACCTACAATATATTGACCTTATTTTTCACAATTAAAAACCCCCATTTATGAATGAACATGATAAGATATTTCTCAACAAGTGAATCCCCCATGGGAAAAGGCCACCGAAAAAAGTGCAAACTATAATGGTTTTAGACTAGTTCAAGTGGAAATGCCAGGTTGATAGAGGTACAGTCTGATATCTAAGTGAAATGTATTACTTCCTGCATTTAAATCAATGTTATTACGTTACTTTCAACTCTCAAAAATTCCCCACGTAGAAGTTGGAATGAACAGTTGGAATGTAATTGAATACAATTGGAATGCATAGATACAAATATACAATCTATACTTTCCACAAAGGAAACTCAAAGAACACCACAATGCTCTTTGATTATTAATTGTATCTGGCTGGTCTCCATGATATACTTCTCATTGTGTTTACTCACGATTTTTCCTCCTTCCACCATGCCAACCTTCCCTCCCTCATTTCCATATATAAAACCAAAGAACAATCTATTTAAATCCTATTGAAATTTGAATCATTAAAGCCCAAATCTCATTTCCATGATCATCAGACCCATGTCTAGCACACTCGGCAAGACAACATGAAATTAATAAAAATACATCTACAACTCATCCATAACACCATCGTGCTCTGAATATTTAGTGACAATACTGACTGATTCAACTATCCCCTATCTCATCTCAAATAATGATCTCATGTCTACCCTATTTAGTTACAACTCCTCATTGGTATCATTCTATGCATTAAACTATACTTCGAAAGAAGAGACACAATAGGTATGAAATGCTAAAATGAAACTAACATTATTAAACTAAGTATAAAATACACAAACATTCTAAGAGCAAGCGTATGTTGGACAGATTAATTGTCTAATGAAATAAACAACTGAAACTCCCAGAACATGAATTGTCAACCTGAGAAAGTCTTCTATTTCAAAGCTATCGTGTAAGATCTATGCAGGCATAATTTATACCTGACACTGTTGATCTATTGGTATGAAATTAAAACTCATTTTAAAATAGATCACATCTTCTTGAAAAGAAATCAAACCTCAAACATATTCATTGCAAAAGTAAAACCACACTGTAAATCTAATCACACTTCAAACATTGTAATAGAAATAAACTCCTATGAAGATAAATCTAATTACATAAATTTGAAAGAAGTGTTATGTTGGCCAACGATCGATCTAGAAGAATCAACTAACAACAACAATAACAATGATTATTCTAACATCAATCGAAATCATGAAATTTAAAGAAAAAATTTCACACAATTACCAACACATGACTTACAAACCACACATATGCCAACACATGCTCAGGGAAGAGGGCCCTTCCTCCACTGAACAGGGTTGGGTCTTCATGAATTAGATCTGCAACTTCATATTATGAAATTTATAGCATGTATTATCAAAGTGAAATTATTACAACAAAGACTGGATCAAATTCTACAACATATAATTGGTTTCACTTACTCCACTACCAACCCTCGATACATCAAATTGATTACATATTTATACAAAATCTTGTTGAGGAGGATGAGGAACTGAATTCCCAACTTGGAATTTGTCTGAAGAATTTGCCCAATTTCAAAAACCAACCACAATTGCAAATCAGGGAAATGAGACAATTAGAGGACCAACCATATCTCTCAATTTGTGGTCGTTTTGGGATATTTTCGCATGATTCAAGTAAATGAGGTCGTTCTCTACAAAACCCATGTTCTGTATTTTCGAGATTATTCTTAATATGCCCACAAGTTGCAATGAAAATTAATGTTTTCTTATCTCGCAGACATTTCTTTTTGGGCAGTTTGATCATGAGTTGGAGGCTTCCATGTTGGACTTGGGCATGAATTGAGATCACAAATCCACATAATCAATCCTAGGAATGAAACCATGTTGTGAATTTCCATGTGGTGATGTGGTAACATGCTAACTTTGGATGTTGGAACCATAAGTGCTGCTATAATAAAATGCTTTGTAAACGGTCATTAGTAAAATCATACATAATAGTGTAATGTCCCAATTCGAAAACTCCCAACAAATGCATAATTTCGGGAAATTGTCTTAACTAGTCTTGACTCCAGGGGATTTGAATGGCACAAGGGGGTCTTGAATTTGGTAGGGAGGGATGTGGGGAGTCTCTAGACTCTTCAATGGACTCTTTGATAGATTTATTAAAGGTCATAAACATCTACAACTCAATTTGGGCATGAAGAAAAAAAGGGTTAAATTACTAACAATTTATGATGCAATTCCCCCTAGGGTGTGGGAAGAAATGGCTCTCCAACTCCTATGCAACCCTCCCAAATTGTAAAATTGAGTATGGGGACCTTAATTATACTTCATTTAATATCATTTTTTATCATTAAGAGTTTTTCAACAGAGGATTGAAGCTTTATATTCGAATGCATAATTTTAATGATATTTGCTTAAGGGAAACGACATATAAAAGCCCAAATTTGACTCATAAATGGTGCATACAATGGTTCAGAGCAGAGAAATATGAATGTCTACAATTAAAAAAAAAATCAATAGCTTCAATAACATCATATAACATTGATCCAATTCACAATATACATCATATAGAAAACTCCATTAAAATGGGAAATCATCACATGGAAACTAGTCACAACAAAGTTTGAAAATGTGGACATTTGCATATGTACTTCTTCTGATTTCAATGTATAGAGAATATGGGAGACATATTATAGATCCATGAATCATTCACCCATGCTTTGGAATCAAATGAACTCAATGGGGTGCAACCACCATTCACAAAAGTGCACCTTCATAGAAAAACATAGAAATATGGAAGGGGGAATAGAGAGAATGGGAGGAGAGATGGGTCATGAATAGTAGAATCCTCCTATATGCAGAAAAAAACTCTATGAAGCTCCAAATTATATTTCAGGGTGGCCTCTCCCGTATCCAACTTGGATGAGAATCTCACTCTCTCGAAATTGGCTCACTAGCAGGGTAAGTGTGCACTCACTATGCAATGGGCAAGCTAATGCTATCTAAAATGCCAAAGGAAAATTCAAAAATGATCAAAATCCATTTCCATTCCTCATCAAATATTTTTATAACCCTCCTAAGTTCCTCCAAGTTTTAATTCACAACCATAGGATTCGTCCAACTCATCCTTGATGTTTAGTAACCTCCATACCACTTGGCCTTCTCCTCAACCCTTCATCTTCCTCCAAATTCGAATGGATGCCACCTACTCCCAAGTGCACCCTATTGGAGGATATTTTTATCCCTGACATGTCATATTTTCATAGGTCTGAAATCAGTTCTAACTTGTCATAGAATCTTCCATCATTGTTTTCATAAAACACAGGGAATCTAGCTCCACATGGCACCCAGATTCTTCCTAGACTCTTCCTCTTCTATGGGGAGTTACTTCTACTCACCCATTCGAATCCTTGGGATCATGATATTTAATTTGAAAACTCTTCACCTTCCAAGAACATTCCATCCCTCATAATTTTTAATTTTGGGTTAAGTCATGACATGTGTAAGGAAGAATCTAGCCACCCAAGGCCTACATGGACCTCCAAATGTCTTTATGAAGCAATGCCACTTTATTTTCTCCCTATTTATTATTGGTATGACCCCAATTAATTTTTAAATGATAAATTAAAGTTCTCTTGGGTCCCGTATATCCCTTACTACAATATTTAATGCTTCCTCCCCCAACCTAGGGAACTAGTAGGTGGGTGAAACATTATCAACTAGTAGACTTATTGGGATGGGGACATCATAGTCCTCCCAACCCAATATTGCTTGTCCTCAAGCAATGCCAATTTTGGATGCTGAAAATTTTTTTCATCTTCCCAAGCGGCCTCTTCCCTAGGAAAATCCTTCCAATGTACCAAATATTCTTTTATTGTTCTGCTTCGTAGTAATCTCTCCCTTGTTCTCAAGATTTTGTATAGAATGAGGACAAGTTTTCCTTCATCATCCACAGGTGGTAAACTATCTAAAACTGAAATGTGCTTCCCTATAACCTTATTTAGACAAGAAACATGAAATACATTGTGAGTTTTGCTTCCCATGGGAAGCTCCAATTGATAGGCCATTTCTCCAACTTTTTGAATCACTTTGTAGGGAGCATAAAACCTTGGTTTGAGATTTTCTGAACCTTTACCTTTTATGGTGGTTTTTTTGTATGGCAACAACCTCAAATACACCAAGTCATTCACTTGGAATTGTCTCTCCATTCTATGTTGTTTTGCATATTGTTTCTCCTTATTTTGAGCAACCTGTAATTTATCTCTCAAAACATTCAAAATTTATTGACTTTCTTCAATCCAGTCCTTAGCCTTTGGAGCTCTACTATCACCCAAAAAAATTTCAATAAAAGTGGATGCATCATAACCATAAAGTGATTTAAAAGGATACATGCCAATGGACATATGGAAAGTAGTATTGTAACAAAACTCACCCAAATGCAACCATTTTATCCATGCCTTTTGCTTCCCACTAACATAGTTCCTCAAGTAGCCTTCCAACCATTGATTCACTCTCTCTGTTTGGACATGAGTTTGGGGATGATATATTTTGCTAGGTGTAAAATTTATCCCCACCATTTTGAAGAGTTCTTGCCAAAATGCACTAAAAATATGCTATCCCTGTCACTAACAATGCTCTTAGGAAGCCCATGCAATCTGAAAAATTCTTTAAAAAATAGTTCAGCCACTTGTGCAGCAATGAAAGTGGTAGTAAGAACAAATAAATGATTTAATTTAGTAATTCTATCCACCACCACAAATATGTAATCCTTCCCAAATACTTTGGGAAAACCAGTGATGAAGCCCATGGAATTGCTCTCCCATTTTTGTACTGGAATATGCAAGGGATGTAACAGACCAGATGGATGAGTGTACTCCACTTTATTTTTCTGGCATGTGGGACATTCATTAACATACTTAAGAACATCATCCTTCAACCCTTTCCATGAGAATATTTCCCTCAACATTCGGCATATTTTACATAAACCAGTGTGACTTGCTAGAGGAGAGTCATGAGCTTTCTTTAAAATTTCCTCCTTCAAAATCGAATTAGGGACCAAATAGATTCTATATTTGTAGTAGATTATTAATTCCAACACCTTATACCTATCATCATGGTTAGTCCCATAAAAAAATTCACGAGAAAAAGTATTCTTTGCATACTCTACTTCTAATGTGGCTTTCCAATTTTCTACTACATCCATTAGAGAAATAGAAGGTCTTCTAGATAAGGCATCAACTACCACATTATTTTTCCCTTCAAAAATTCGATATAAAATTCAAATTCTTGAATCTTACTCACCCACTTTTGTTTCCTTTCATTTAGATCCTTTTGAGTGAGGAAGTACCTTAAGCTGTTATGGTCAATTTTGACCACAAATTTGTTTCCCACCAAGTATTGTATAAACTTGATCAAAGCATGCATGATTGTTAGAATTTATTTATCATAAATGGAGTAAATATTCTCATGTGTCTGTAGCTTCCTACTCTAAAAATCTATTGGGTGTTGTCTTTTTTTTAGGACTTCTCCAATACCTTCTCCTAATGTATCACATTCCAAGACAAATGGTTTAGAAAAATCAGGAAAGGCTAGAATAGGACAATTTCTTATTACCTCCTTCATTATTTAGAAATATTTTTCAACCCATTAATTCCATTGGAAAGCATCTTTATTTATCAAATCAATGAGAGGTTAAGTGAGTTGGTAGAACCCCTTCACAAACTTTCTATAGTAGGTGCAAATTCCAACGAATCATCTTAATTCAGTGAGACTTTTGGGATGAGGCCACTCTAAAATGGCTATTAGTTTCTCCATATCCACCTTCACACCACCTTGAGCAATGGCGTGTCCAAGATACAAGAGCTCTGTCAAACCAAACTCACATTTTGATAGCTTCACAAACAAAGATTGATCATGTAGAATTTTTAATACCTCTTCTAGATGATGCAAATGTTCCTTCCTAGTTTTACTATAACTAATAATGTCATCAAAGAAAACTAGTAAAAACTTACGAAGTTTCTTGTGGAAGATATTTTTCATGCATGATTGGAATGTGCTAGGTGCATTTTTCAAGCCAAAGGGCATTGCAACAAACTCAAACTGACCATAGTGGCATCTGAAAGCAGCCTTTGGTATGTCTTATTCTCTCATTTGAATTTGATGATAACCATATTTAAGGTCAATCTTTGAGAAGAACATGGCCTCGTGGAGCTCATCCATGAGCTCATCAATCCTTGGGATGGGGTAGCTAGTCTTTACTATCTTCATTTTCAATGCTCTGAAATCAATGCACATTCTCAAGGTTCCATCTCTTTTCTTTACCATAACAGCTGAAGAAGCAAATGGGATGGAACTAGGCCTTATTAGACCTAAATCCAAATTTATTTAATGGCCTCTTAAATCTCATCTCGAATCCTTTTGGGGTTTCTATAGGGCTGCATTTTTATAGGTTGTGTTCCTATCTCTAACTCAATGATATGCTCCACCCATCTATCTGGTGGTCTTCCTCATGGAAGGTCTCCAAAAACATTCTCATACTTGCTCAATAGTTTATCTATCTCCTCAGGATGCTTGGAAATATTCAAGTGAGATTTAGGAGATGTAATTAAAAATTCAACAACCCATTCTATGTCTCCATGCCTCAAGATAGACCTCATGCTGTGAGAGGACACCACTTGATTTGGGTAAGAGTGCATTCCCCTCAATAAGATGGGTTTCCCTTCCAAATTTTTGAACCTTATTTCAGGGACTTGATAATTCACTTTATGCACCCAAAACAATAAAACCATTTTATTCCCAAAACCACATTTGTATCAAGCACATTCACTACATAAAAATTGTCAATGATAGTATGATTTCCTAGAATAACTTGAAGCTTTGAAATCCATTTAGTGCAGTCCATAAAATTGTTACGTGGAATGAAGAATATGAAACCATCAAAATTTTCATCTTGTAACTTTATCCTCTCCACCAAGGATACATCTATGAATTTTTGAGTTCCTCCACCATCCACTAGAACTGTTACCATTCGGTTTTGTATGTTGCCCTTGAGCATCAAGGTGTGGAATCTAGGTACACCCGAGAGTTCTACAATTTTTCTTGTATCAAGAGTGAGATGTTATTTTTATACTATTTCATAACCCTCTTCTTGGTATGCAAGTTGTGTTTCTTCATCCTCCTCCTCCTCTTCCCCATCTTCAAAAAAAACTTTAATGTAGTGTGCCTTCCCCTTTGCACATCTATGTCCCAAAGGCCAAGGTTGTTGGCATGTAAAACATAGCTTCTTTATTAAAAGTTATTCTTTGCTTGGTCCTCCTTTATTTTATTTGGTAGAGGAGTCTTTTTTCCATGGTTTCTTACCTTCCTTGAACTTTGAAGGGAAATTTGTCTTGGGAGGGTACTTGGTTCTTGGAAATACATTTTGCAAATCCCTTGTCAAATTCATGGAATCCATCAATGTGGCTGTCTTGTGGGATTTCACTAGATCTATAAAATGTTCTATGAATCCTTCAATAAAAAATAAAACCAAATTAGCCATATATACATCAGAAACCATTAATAAAATATTTTCAAATTCTAACATATATGCTTCAGGAGTTCCTACTTGCTTCAATTGTGCTAGTTTTTTGAAAGGAAGTTCAAGGTCTTTCCTCTCAAATATCTCCATAAATGAATTGGAGAAACCATCATAAGATAAAAATATGATCATGTACCAAGTTTATAAGACCATGGAACCACAAATCACTAGCTTCCCCTTAAAGATGCAAAATGGCCATTTTCAATGCATCTTCTTCAACCATAGAATTTAATTAAAATATACACTTAATTTTTGCAACCAAGCACTAGCAGAAATTTGTGAGGAACCATCAAAGGAAGGAATGGTTACTTTTCCCATGGTGTCCTTTAATTCATTATTAATAGGAGGTTCCATATTCCCATTTCCTCCTTACTTGAACTGAAGAGAAGCTCTAATGAACTGATCAAAAGGTAGGACTTTCCTACACTCATCACTTAATTGTTGTCAATCATTTGTTGCATCTCTAATATCATAGGTGGTGTAAGGACCTTATTTGGACTCTAATAAATTAGGTATTGTAGTTCCATTCTTATTTTTTAAACTCATGGGGTCATTTATGAGGTCCAGTCTTCAAAAAAATGGCTTCCCCATGGGTCTTCCTCTCATCATGGGGTGTACTCCTACTACTCGCGGGTGTTGACTTACTCCCAAGTTGGCTAGCCAACAATTTGAATCATTGCATAAAATTTTTGGTCATTCCTTCAAGATCTGATTTAATGAATTCCTTAATTTCCTCATTGTTTTCTTTTTCATCCATATCTCCCAGTTCTAGTTTTGTCTTAATCTTCTTGTAAAAAGAACTAACCTCTCCACTTCCTTCCTTTTCATTGTTAAGGTCTCCAGTCTTAGTTTCTAAGGGGGGGGGTCAGAATCAGAAAAAATGAATATAGAGTTCTATAATTTTCCAAGATCATGATCTGATACCACTTGTAATGTCCCAATTCGAAAATTCCCAACAAAGGCAGAATTTTGGAAAAAATGTCTTAACTAGTCTTCACTGTAGGGGTTTCGAATGGCCCAAGAGGGTATCGAATTTGGTAGGGACTGATCTGAGGAGTATTAGGAATCTTCAATGGAATATCTTATAGCTTTATGACATTTCATATACATATACAACTCAATTTTGGCATGATGGCAAAAGGGTAAAATTACTAGCAATTTATGATGCAATTCCCCCTAGGGTGTGGGCGAAAATGGATGTCCAACTCCTATGAAACCCTCCAAAATTGTAAAAAATAGTATGGGGAATGTAATTATACTTAATTTAATTTAATTTTGTATGGTTAATATTTCTTAAGTAGAGGATTAAAGCTTCATAATCGAATGCATAATTTCAGTGATATTTACTTAAGGGAAATGACATACAAAAGCTCATCTTCGACTCATGAATGGTGCATATAATGGTTCAGAGAAGATAAATATGAATATATACCATTAAAAAAATTTCAATAGATTCACTAACATCATATAACATTGATCCAAGTCACAATACACATCAAATAGACAACTCCATTTAAATGGGAAATCATCACATGGAAACTAGTCACAACAAAGCTTGGAAATGTGGACATTTCCATATGAATTTCTTCTGATTTCGACTTTAAAATAATATGGGAGACATATTAAAGAGACATTAATCATTCACCCATTCCTTTGCATCAACTGAACTTAATGGGGCACAAGCAACATTCACACAAGTGCACCTTCATATAAAAACATAGAAATATGGAAGTGGGAATTGAGAGAATGGGAGGAGAGATGGGTTACGAACACTAGCAGACTCATATCTGCAGAAAAATGCTCCATTAAGCTCCAAAATATAGTTCATGGTGGCCTCTCCCATATCCAAATTGGATAATAATATCACTCTCTCGAAATTGGCTCACTAGCAGGTTACGTGTGCACTCACCGTGCAATGGACAAGCTAATGCTCTCCAAAAATCCAAATGCAAATTCCAAAATGATAAAAATCCATTTCCATTCCTAATTAAATATTTTTATAACCCTAATAAGGTCCTCCAAGGTCTAATTCACTCCCATATGCTTCCTCCAACTCAGCCTTCATGTTTAGTAACCTCCATGCCACTTGGCCTTCTCCTAAACCCTTCTTCTTTCTCCAAATTGTTAATGGCTGACACCTAATCCCAAGTGCACCCTATTGGAGGCTAATTTTAGCCTTGAAATGTCATATTTTCATAGGTCTAAAATAATTTCTGCAATCAGGCCTAAATTGTCATAGAATCTTTCGTCATTGTTGTTATAAAACGTAGGGAATCTAGCTCCACATGGCACCTAGTTTCTTCATAGACTCTTCCTCTTCTATTGGGAGTTACTTATACTCACCCATTAAAATCCTTGGGATCATGATATGTCATTTGACAACTCTTAAACTTCCAAGAACATTCCATCACTCATAATTTCGAATTTGGGATTCAGTCATGACATGTGTAAGGAAGAATCTAGCCACCCAAGGCCTCCATGGACCTACAAATGTCCTTATGAATAAATGCCACTTTATTTTGTACATATTTATTATTTGTATGACCCAAATTAATGTGTAAATGATAAACTAAAGTTCTCTTGGGTCCCATATCTCCCTTATTTCTATACTTAATGATTCCTCCCCCAACCTAGGGAACTAGTAGATGGGTGAAACATTGTCAACTAGTAGACTCATTGGGATGGGGACATGACAAATAGTATTTAGTCCATTAAAAATAAATGAAAATAATCATTATTAACCACTAAAGCATCAATGGGAATAATATAGTATTTTACGAGCAGTTACAACAAATGAGTGGAAAATGGAATGATAAATGGGAAATAATGTCATATCCAAAAAATTTCACTGGGTCACAATGGCCTAATCACATTTTCCATATTCATGAGAGTTTTTCAAATCGATGCTAAGGGTCAAATAATTACCAAGGAGGAAAATTACTAGTTTCCTAGGTTGGGGGTGGAATCTTTGGGATTTGGAATAAGGGGGACAATAAATGATGTTTGAACATTAGAATGGAATAAATATTTAATAAAGGAGATAAATAAATAAATAAAATGGAAAATGAAAGTGGAAACTGATCATGAAGACACATGGAGAATGTGGGACCCACACAAGCTAGAATTTATGTGCGACGTGGCATCCTCCTCTTGAAATTTCGAATCCATGGGAAGCCTAAATGTTCTTGGATGAGTTAGAAGGCTAATACAATTGGTCATATAAATCATAGGTCAAATTTGGAAGGAAATGTAACTTACATGGGAGAGGAAGAGTCATTTTGGAGCTAGTGAGACACTTGGACTAGATTCCCTAGCTCTATGACAACATTGATGAAGATGCTATGACACCTATGACACAAATCAGATATTAAGGATGGAATTTGACTTATATGAAATTTCACATCAATATATATCATCCAATATGTCTCTCATGTGAGTTTGGGAAGCTCAATGGGTTCCTACTCAAATTGGGGGAAGATGGAAGGCTAGGAAAGGGAGGACACATGGATAATCTTGAGCCCACACCAAATTAGAATTGGCTTGAGTTTGTGGATGGATTGGTAAACTTACAAGGATAATAATGTTTATATGAATAAACCAATATAATGGCTTTTGTGCATTTGATAAATTGTCATTTGTGAGTTGTGAGAGCCAGTGGATGACTAGTTTTCTTGCCTTAGCCAATTTAGAGGGTGAAATATTCCTATCCAAGTTGATGTTTGGATATGCCACTCAGGTATTTCATGGAGATTTAATTGATTTTTATTTGCATGTGTAATATACAGGGTAGCTTGTGGTTCCTTCTATTGCATCACTTTCTCTCAACCATTTCCAGTTTTTATGGCATATTCTTGCTCATGGAGGGATTGCACTTTGGGTGAGCTATTAATCTCTTTGGGGAAGATTCTAATGCCCCATTATTTTATGTTATTATGTAAATTATCTTTAGTTCAATTTCATAAGACTCTTATTTTGAAATACTGAAATATTTCATGTAAAAATGTCAATCAATGAAGAAACGGTGCCATTTCCCACTACCTTGTTGTGAGCCAATATAATGTTGTTAGATTCGAATCGATAAGTACAATATTGATTGTTTATGGATGAATGGATTGTTATTTATGGATTATATGAGTTTAATTTTCAGTAAATAAGCATTTGGAGTTAATTTTTTTACTTTCATAGCATTTGGAGAAGTTTGCCTATCATTTCCCCCAAGGTTGAAACGAGTCTTTTTGCATCTGATTTAAGGGAGTTATAGCATACATTAAAAGTTGAATGGCGATGCATATGAGTTCATATTTATTTCCTTTACATGTACCCTACTTCCATTCATAAATTATATTTTTCTTGAGTGCATTTGGGAAGCCTTTTTTAGTATTCATTGTGGGGAGATTAGAACCCCAAATTACTAGTCAAAACTCCTACCTCGACGAGAATCTTAAACAAGTTTGAAGAAGATTTTAGAGGGTCATAAAACTTACCTGAAAATCATATTCAAAAATTAATAACAGTCATATACATTGTGTGAATATTTGGTATCATTTGGACCAATTTGGAGACCTAGACATCAAAACTAGTCAAAGGTCCAAATAGGGAAAAAAGTGAAAAATTAGTCATTGATTAAATTTTCTTAAAGCTAGAATTTATGTGCCACATGACATCCTCCTCTTGAAATTTTGAATCCATGGGAAGCCTAAATTTTCTTGGATGGGTTATAAGGATAATACACTTGGCCATATGCATCATAGGTCGAATTTGGAAGGAAATGTAACTTACATGGGAGAGGAAGAGTAATTTTGGAGCTTGTGAGACACTTGGACTAGATTCCCTAGCTCTATGACAATAATGATGAAGATGTCATGAAACCTATGAAACAAATCAGATATGAAGGCTGACATATGACATATCTGATATGTCGGGTCAAAATAGAGCGTCCAAGAGGGTTCTCATGTGAGTTGGGGAAGCTCAATGGGTTCCTACTCATATTGGTTCCTACTCAAATTGGCTTGAGTTTTTGGATGGATTGGTAACCTTAGAAGGCTAAGGATGTTTATAAAATATAGGAATCAACCAAGAGAATGGGTTTTGTTCATTTGTGAATTGTGAGAGCTAGTGGATGACTATTTTTCTTGCCTTAGCCAATTTCAAGTGTGAAAGATTCCCATCCAACTTGGTGTTTGGAGAGGCCACTCAGGTATTTCGTGGAGATTTAATGGAGTTTTATTTTCTATTGTAAGCTATAGGGCATCTCATGGTTCCTTCTACTGCAGCACTTTCTCTCAACCATTTCCAATTTCTATGGCATATTCTTGCTCATGGAGGAATTTCTCTTTGGGTGAGATATTGATCTCTTTGGGGAAGCTTATAATGCCCCATTATTTTATGTTCTGATGTAAATTCTCTGTATTTCAAGTTCAAAATACTCTCAGGTCGAAATAAGTAAAATACTGATGGTTTATGGATGGATGAACCGTTATTTATGTATTTAAAATTTCATAATACTCTCAGGTCAAAATACACAAAATATTTCATGTATAAATGTTAAACAATGAATAAACTGTGTCATTTCCCCACTACCTTGTTGTGAACCAATATAATGTTGATAGATTTGAATGGATAAGTAAAATACTGATGGTTTATGGATGAATGGACTGTTATTTTTGTATTATATGAGTTTAATTTTCAGTATATAATCATTTGGAGTTATTTTGTTGAGTTTCATAGTATTTAAGTAAGTTTTCCTATCATTTTCCCCAAGGTTGAAACTTTTCTTTTTGCATCTGATTTAAGGGAGTTATAGAAGAAATTAAAATTTGAATTGTGATGCATATGAGTTAATATTTATTTCCTTTAAATATCCCCTACTTCCACTCATAAATTTTAGTTGGATTGAGTGCATTTGGGAATCCATTTTCAGTATTCATTGTGGGGGAATTAGAACCCCAAATTACTAGTCAAAACTCCTACCTCGACCATAATATTAAACAATTTTGCAGAATCCTTTAGAGGGTCATAAATCTTACCTAAAAATCATATTCAAACCTTAATATCAGTCATATACCATCTGTGAATATTTGGGGGCATTTGGACGAATTTGGAGACCTAGACTTCAAAACTAGTCAAAGGTCGAAATAGGGAAAAAAGTGAAGAATTGGTCATTTCATAATTTCTTAAAAAGGGACAATACAGTGGTACCAGAGCATGATATTGGAGCTTGATGTGGTATTATATTTATGAGGACAAGAATTCCTGGACCACCATTATATATTGAAACCCAAAATTTCTTTTGGTGAAGACGAAATTATGACTAGGGATGAAAAGGGAACCTCATATGATGGCGAGGAGCATATAAAAAGCATGGAGCCTATATTTGAAGACATGATAAATAATGTTATGAAAGGACTAAAATTTTTGGCTATCCAAGGTTGGATAAAATATATTTGTCTTAAGAAAACAAAGGGGAAAAACACATAAGCTTGCTTGAAGAAGCAAAAGGAGGAGACCCATGAACCACCGAGTTTTGAAATAGATGAAGTAGAAGAAGTAGTACATGAAGAGGATCAAAATTCACTCCCAAGTGACTCTGAAAAATGTGAATAGACATCACATGAGTATGAAGAAGTTTATATTGAAAATATTGAATATCATTTCAAGACACATTCTACCTTGGAAATGAAAGAAAGAGCATTTACTCATGGATGCTTGAACTATGAAGGAGTACCTACTAATAGGTGCTCACAAATCTATGTTGGTGACATAGAGATCAGATTTCAAAATGTCATTGCAAGAAAAATTTCTAATAAACATGAAAATGAAGACCTTGTAGTAGTTGAAGAAGAAACAATATCAACTTCCCCATCACCACTGGATCTTCGTAAAGTTGGTCCAAGCAAGAAGGACGGAGATAAGGAGGTTCATTTTCAAGAGCCTCATTTTCTTGAAGGGTCCTTAAAGATGAATGAAAATAATATCCAAGAGTCCCTTAGCATACTCCATGACACTCAAGCATTAGTGTCAAATTCTTGTTGGAGAGCTACTTCATTGGAGGAAACATCCTTCCTTGAAGACATGGAGAAGATTCAAAGATCAATGTGCCACATCAAAGGTAATCTCATTTATTTGATTTTTGATAGAAAACATTTGTTTGAGCTTAATGAATTTCTACATGATGCATACTTGAAGAATAATGAGGATAATCATAAGCTCACAATAAAAAAAGAGCAATTTCTTGAAAAGTTGCAAGATACTTGTTTTTCCTCCTATGTTTTATTTTTTCAAATGGTAGATTGTTTGGAGGATTATCATGACATGATGTATCATGAGAAATGTGGAAATTTGAATGTGCTTGATGTGTTTGAAGATGAACTTGAAGAGATCCAAACAATTGATGTGGTGGAAGAGGAACTTGAGTTGTCTCTTGATAAAGGTTATGCAATATTTAAAGAAGAGCATGATTCCTCTACATTGGGACCAATATCTGACAAAGGTTTCACACTTTTGAAGGAGCTGCATGATACTACCCATATGGATCCTTCCCATTATGAAAATTATGCACTTTTTGATCATTTGGGTGAGTTAGTTCATTCTCCTACATCCTACAATTCCATGTTTTGTAGCATTAGTCTCAATGAAGTATGGGTGAAAGGGTTCTTTTTTATGGTGCCACATGAGGAGTATGGAACTCCTAGATCTAATTTTTATGAAGACATGGTTGGAGCACATTCTTATTCACATTTGTAGTAGCATCCTCTATTACTTTATGATGATGCACATCTACATGGATGCACCTATGATATGCATTTGAGTCACTTGAAGACTCATGGTTTTTCTTCCTCAACGCTTGTTTCATTTGATGTTGAAGGAAATTCACCCAACACTGGGGTGAATAGATTTATGATTGGAGAAATTTTTTGTTTCCATCCACATACTTTTTTATATCTTTATGATTCTCTCATTCATGGATGTATGGGTGATACTTCTTTGAGTCATTTGAAGTCTCCTTGTTTCTTTTGCTCATTATTTGGTTCAGATTTGAGTGGAGATTATTCATTCAATTCTTGGATGAAATAATACATGGCTGAAAATTTTCATGCATATTGTGGAAATTGAACCCACGTGATAGATCAATTACACTCACAAAATTGCTAATCAAACATGCAAAATTCATACAAAAGGAGACTGAAATCGGAGCATAACTTAATCATGTATTGAATAAGTGTACATAATACAACCATATGAAGTAATAGGCTTCTCAAATATATAATTACATGAGATTTTTGAAATACCTAGGTTTCTATTCGAATTGGTCAAAAAGCAGGCTTGCTAAAACTAGTCAAATCCCCCATAGGTGCAAGAAAGAATTTCCAAATCTATGAAGATGCTCATGAATTAGCTAAAGAAAGTGGTCAAGATAATAAGTGATGGAAATACAACTCATTCATGCTTTTGTTTGGAGAAAAGGAAGGAGGAGGATGTGGGAAAAAAACAAGGCAAGTTGCCCTAGACTAGATTTTCCTTTATGCCTTAAAACTGTTGTAAAGCAAGGAAGCTTTCAGAAAAAGCAGAAATGTGCTTTTAGGAACTATGAATAAAAGAAGAATTGCTAAAATAGTTTCCAGGATGATTCCAAAGTGCTCCATGACCCAGTTTAGAAAGTATTGACTTCTAGGAACATGTGGAAGCCAACTAGCGTAGAGAAGAATCTAGGAATAAGACAAAAATGATTAATTAATGTCAAATATGGGTAACTATGAGTTGATTATTCTAACACCCCCCCTTAAGCCTGAATTTATGATTAAATATCAGAAAATTATACGGCCTAGAAGCAAGGCTTAGTCACCCTTTTACATATTGCTTGTCCATACAACCAAGGAAAAAGGCAAAAACCCAGTGGGAAAATCCTCCCTTAAACATGGGCAGGAAACAAAATTTTGGAAATCTTGTTATCAACCACACTTCACCACATGATCAGAAATCCCCAGCATTGATTTGAGATTATGGAAGTTCTTCTCACATAATACTTTGGTAAATATATCTGCTACTTGTTCTGAAGATGCGCAGTAAAGAAGGGAAATGGTACCGTCATGCACAAGCTCCCTGATATAGTGCACATGGATCTCAATGTGGTTGGTTTTTTGTCTTTGAACTGGATTAGTGGAGATTTGAATGGTTCTTTGATTGTCACAATATATTACTATTGAAAACTTTGATTCGAAACCACATTCTCCAAGTATCCCCTACAACCACAAACATTGAGTAGTTGCATTTACAACTCCTCTATACTTTGCCTCTATAGATAAGAGTGTTATGGCACTCTATTTCTTACTTGACCAACTGATTTGTCATTCTGCAAGCATGAACACATATCCTCAGGTATACTTTCGATCTGTGTTGTCACCTGGCCAATCACTGTCAGTAAATCCAACTAGCTCTAAGTCAGATTTTGCTTTATAGAAAATCCCATGAGTCCTTGTTCCCTGAACAAAGTTTAGGATCCTCTTGGTTGCTCTCCAATGGATCTCATGAGGCTGGTCCATGTATCTTGAAGCCACACTAACTACATAATATAATTCAGGTCTAGTATGTGTAAGATAAAACAAACACCCAATCAATTGCCTATACAGTGTATTATTTACCAAAGGAGAAGAACCTGCTTCCTCAAGATTAACTCCTAAGAGGAATGGAGTCTTTCTTGGCTTGAAATATTTCATACTAAACTTAGTGAGAAAATCTAAATCATACTTGGACTGATGGACTTTGATTCAATGTTGGGATTGAGCAATTTCGAGACCTAATAATTGGCTCAACAATCCCAAATCTATCATGGAAAATGTGTGGTTCATTGCATCCTTTAAGGAGGAAAAATCTTTCTTTGACAGTAGGAAGCCATCAATATTGCATCGAACAAAACTCAGTGACAGCATGAAGCCATCAATCTTGGCATACCAAGCCCTGGGGGCTTGCTTGAGCCCATACAATGATTTATTTAAAAGACGGATTAGAAACAAATGCTTCAAGTTGCTGCATACAAATCTCTTCATTAATATCTCCATTTAGAAAAGCACACTTCACATCCATGCGATGTACTTCCCATTGCTTCAAAGCTGCAATGGCAAGAGCTAGCCTTATGGATTCCATCTTTTCCATTGGTGCAAAGGTCTCATTGTAGTCCATACCATGTACTTTAGAATAGCCCTTTGATACCAATATTTCATTATACTTCAAAGGTGAACCATCAGCAGAAAAATTAGTTTTAAAGGCCCACTTACACTTCACTAGCTTTCTCCCTAGGGGGAGATCAACCAGTTCCCATGTGTTGTTCTTCTGGAGTGAGTTGAATTATTTTTTCATGGATGTTTTACATCTTGGATCATGTTTTGAATCTTTATATGTCTGAGGATCAGAATCATCCATCAAATAACACTTCTCTACAAAGAGTGGGATCTTTCACACAAAGGGCACTCTCAAATTGATATCTAGTCCTCCTAGTGTCACTAGGATTTCCAGCTAGTTCCCCAGCTGCATGAATGGTCCTTGCTGCCCATTTTGGTCTTGTAGGGATATTAGGATCTGAAATTAAATCATCATTATCATACATATCAGAATCAGCAAACTCATTAGTCTCTTCACTTACAATCAATGGCTATGGTGGTGAAGAGGACTCTCCAACTTCAATTGTTGCTAAAGGCTCTTCTTCAAACTGAACACTCCTTTCAATGAAAGCTTTGTTAGTGCTCAAGTTGATCATCTTGTACCATTTTGAATCTTTAGAATACCCAACAAATAGGCATTCTTGTATTTGGGGTTGCAAATCCTTCCTCTTTTCAGTTGGTATTCTAGCCCAAGCCTTTGAGCCAGAAATCATGAAATGGGTCACATCTGGCTTATGCCCACTCCAAGATTCGAAAGGAGTAATACCATAAAGTTTCTTATGTAGCACCCTATTCTGGATATAGGATGCACATTTTATAGCCTCGACCCAAAACCTTGGTGGCAAATTTTTAGCCTCCATCGTGCAAGTTGCCATCTCCTTCAGTGATATGTTCTTTCTCTCAGCAACACCATTTTGTTGTGGTTTGTAAGGAATAGAATGTTGCATCTGGATACCTGCATCTTTGCAATACTGGATGAACTCATAATTTACATACTCTCCACCATTGTCAAATCTGAGGATCTTTATTTTCCTCCCATACTGGTTCTCAACCAAGGCTCTAAAGACTGTGAAAAGGTCAAAAACTTCATAATTATGCTTTAGGAAGTAAACCCAATAGTACATGGAAAAATCATCTATGAAGGTGAGTGCATATTTGGATTGACTCATGGACATATGAGGGAATGGACTAGCAATGTCACTGTGGGTTAACTCAAGAGGTGCAGAGGTTCTCTCATGACTAGCTCTCTCATACTTGTGCTCTGGGTGTTTTCCTAGGATACAACCTTGACAGACTCCCTTAGAAAACTTGATATTTGGTAACCCTATGACCATATCTTTGTCACTCAAATCAGAAATATACTTGTAGTTAAGATGGCCAAATCTTTCATGCCAAATCTTGATTGCTTCATTAGCATGAGTAAGAAGAGCAAAGGGGTTTGAGTAGGGTAGAAAATGGGAAAACCAATATACCTTAGAAGTGTGATCAAAAACACCTTTTGCTATGACTTTACCATTCAAAATCTCTGTGGTTTCAACTTCATTGGGGGAGAAGATGACTTTCTTTGGAGACCCAGTGTGAGTCATCTAATACACTGACATTAGAGGAAATTTCAATTTAAAATGGGCCTTCCAAAAATATTACAAATTCCATGTCATCATGTATTAGCCAATCAAAATGCTTTAAAATTCAAAAAGGGAGCACCTCTTAAATAATTTTTTAATATAAATTTGGCAATAGGTATCATTAAAAAAACTACTTTTTTTGTTCGTATTTTCGACATATCTCCCTTTGTTTTTACTCAAATTTCGATCAGGAGAGCTCATTGGATGCAAAATTAAATTCCACATCCAACGAGTACCCACTCAGCATGCTTTTGACAGGCCCTTCTACCCCAAAAATAAGAAATACCTAAAAAAACGTGATGATTTTGTCATCATCACGTTTTTTAGGTATTTCTTGTTTTTGGGGTAGCGGGGCCTGTCAAAAGCATGCTGAGTGTGTACTCGTTGGATGCAGAATTTAATTCCACATCCAACGAGCTCTTCCGATCAAAATTTGAGTAAACACACAGGGAGATATGTCGAAAATATGAACAAAAAAGTAGTTTTTTCTTTTCTTCCTCCAAAATTAATAAATATTATTTTATTATTTTAACTATTATTTTATTAATTTTCCTTAGGAGGCCCATTTTGAGCTGAAATTTCCTCTAATGAAACAAATTAGAGGCAAGACCTCAAACATACAACACATTATTGAAATTACCATGGTCAAGATCAATCCTACCCTCCCCCATACTGTCAGTCAGAGAGTTATCTCCCAAAACTATTGGTGGACCTTTCAACATTTCAAGAGAGAAAAATATATCCCTTGTCGAAACCATATGTCTAGAAGCTCCGGAATCAATGATGAAACTAGGTGAGCTTGAGGTGCCAACAACCAAAGCATGTACTCTCTCCTCATATTCTGAATTTGATCATCCTTCCCTCTTCTTTGAGAAATCAGGAAGGGAGATGTTGTTCTTCTCCAAAAGTTGGGTCAACATGTCAATTTTCTTTTTCATACAGGAGATCCCAGGATGATAGACCTTACTGCAGTATGCGCACTTTCTCATTTCTCCTTTGTTCTTCTTCTTCTGGAAGTTCTTTTTGGAGCCTGATGGCTCCTCTTGAGACTTTGACTTGTCTCTCTTTTGCTCAAGTGGCTTTTTAGATTTTTTTTCTTGCTTTTTGAATCCGCCTTTGAATCTCCAACAACCAAATCTTGGCCTTTGGAAGGTTTGATGGTGCCCATCATTACCAACGTATCTTGCTCCTAGGTGAGACATTACATGAACTCAAAAAGATTAGGCATATTCCAGGTTCGAGCTGTTAATTTAGTGGCATGGAAGGTCGAAAGAAACACTAAATATTCAGGACCAGGATTAGAGAGAATGGTAAAAACTAGTTCCTCTTCCTTCTTTTCAATCTCACGTTGTTTTAACTGCAAAACAAGGGCCTTAAACTTGGTAAAGTAGAGTTGCAATGATTCGAAGATGGACTCAAGGAGATCAATTCATTCTCGATTTGATGTCCTCTCATCTCATCTGTCTTTACAAAAATCTCTTCAAGATTCTCCCAAACCTCATTAAGAGATGTCAATGAATCAAGATGAAAGTGGAGGTCTCTTGAAATGCTCAGACACAAAATACCATAGGCCTCATCCCTCCTGTTGTGCCATTTTATTTTATTTGCAGCTACATTGGGCTCTACCTCAGTTTCCATGGTAACCCTGTAGAGACCTTTCTCTCTCAATAATATCTCCATCTCAGCTTTCCATTCAAAGAAATTGAATGGAGTCAAGATGATCCTTTGAGATTGTTCCATATCTCAACTCCTATGCCCTTCAGTCAACAGAATGTGCTCCTAGTCAGTGATGTCAAACCTGAAATAATAATTTGCAAGGAGATAAATTGATATACAAAGGCTCTGATACCATGTGGAAATTGATCCCAAGTGATATATCAATCACACTCACAAAATTGCTAATCAAACATGCAAAATTCATACAAAAGGAGACTAAAATTGGAGCATAACTTAATCCTGTATTAAATAAGTGTACATAATCCAACCATATGAAGTAATAGGCTTCTCAAATATATAATTACATGAGATATTTGAAAGCACTAGTTTTCTATTCGAATTGGTCAAAAAGAAGGCTTACTAAAACTAGTCAAATCCCCCGTAGGTGCAAGAAAGACTTTCCAAGTCTATGAAGATGCTCATGAATTGGATAAAGCAAGTGGTCAATATAATAAGTGTTGGAAATAAAAATCATTCATTCTTTTGTTTGGAGAAAAGAAAGGAGGATGATGTGGGCAAAAAATAAGTCAAGTTCCCCTAGACTATCTTTTCCTTTATGCCTTAAAATTGTTGTAAAGCAAGGCAACTTTCAGAAAAAAGAAGAAATGTGCTTTTAGGAACCATGAATAAAAGAATACTTGCTAAAATAGTTTCCAAGATGATTTCAAAGCGCTCCATGACCCAGTTTAGCAAGTATTGACTTCTAGGAACATGTGGAAGCCAACTAGCATAGAGAGGAATCTAGGAATAAGACAAAAATGATTAATTAATGTCAAATATGGGTACTATGGGTTAATTATTCTAACACATATCACATAATTTTGGAAAATAATTATAGGACATGGGATCCTCACCTATGTCATTGGATCAGATTTTATTGGTCACTTGAAGCTTGTATGCACTTAGCAAATGGTGGTCTACTTACTTAGAGGTATAATCACTTTCATGATTTTTTGATGAGACACGTCCTTGATGTAAATTTTTATTATGTTGTTATGTACTTTTATTATACATATTATGTACTCATAATTTTTGGAATAATGCATATAAGAAAATTGGATCCCAGAATTCTCTTTCTTAATGGTATGGGTTGGAGAGCCCTCTTAATTGTTGGAGTGCGATACAACCAATTGGACCCGGGGATAGTTTTTAGCCCATTGATTTCAATTTTTTTGGGAAATAAGCAATATAGGAGATGGATTCCCCACTTACTAAAGTGATTTTAATCAGAGTAGTGCAGCAGCAAGCATGGTGGATCCTCTCTAAAATCTTCATGGAATCTCAAAGATTCAAAGTTGGGCAACTCAGTGGCAACTTCAAAGAAACATACAGAAATCGGGTTCTTCAGCACCCAAGGGAAGGGAGTATTTTTCATGTCCCAAATTTTGCATTGGGTCACAATGGCCTAATCACATTTTCCATATTCATGAGAGTTTGTCAAATCGAAGCTAAGGGTCAAATAATTGCCAAGGAAGAAAATTACTAGTTTCTTAGGTTGGGGTGGAAGATTTAGGATTTGGAATAAGGGGGACAATAAATGATGTTTGAACATTAGAATGGAATAAAAGGAGCTAAATAAATAAATACAATGGAAAATCAAAGTGGCAATTGATCATGAAGACACATGGAGAATGTGGGACCCACACAAGCTAGAATTTATGTGCCACGTTGCATCCTCCTCTTGCAATTTTGAATCCATGGGAAGCCTAAATGTTCTTGGATGAGTTATAAGGCTAATAAACTTGGTGATATAAATCATATGTCTAATTTGGAAGGAAATGTAACTTACATGGGAGAGGAAGAGTCATTTTGGAGCTAGTGAGACACTTGGACTAGATTCCCTAGCTCTATGACAACAATGATGAATATGCTATAACACCTATGACAAAAATAAGATCTAAAGGATGAAATATGAAATATTTGAAATTTCAGGCCTAAATAGAGCATCCAAGAGGGCACTCATGTGATTTGGGGAAGCTCAATGGGTTCCTACACAAATTGGGGGAAGATGGAAGGCTAGGAAAGGGAGGACACATGGCAAATCTTGACCCCACACCCAAATTCGAATTGGATTAATTTCATGAATGGATTGGTAACCTTATAAGTCTAAGGATTTTTATAAAATAGAGGAATCAACCAAGAGAATGGATTTTGTTCATTTGAGAAATTGTCATTTGTGAATTGTGAAAGCTAGTGGATGATTAGTTTTCCTTCCTTAGCCAATTTAGAGGGTGAAATATTCCCATCCAAGTTGGTGTTTGGAGAGGCCACTCAGGTCCTTCATGGATATTTAATGGAGTTTTATTTTCATTTAAAAGCTACAGGGTAGCTCATGTTTATTCTATTGCATCACTTTCTCTCAACCATTTCTAGTTTGTATTTCATATTCTTGCTCATGAAGGGATTGCACTTTGGGTGAACTATTGATATATTTGGGGAAGCTTATAATGCCCCATTATTTTATGTTATGATATAAATTCTCTATATTTCAATTTAATAATACTCTTAGGTCGAAATACTGAAATATTTCATGAAAAAATTTCAATCAATGAAGAAATAGTGTCATTTCCCCACTATCTTGTTGTGAACCAATGTAATGTTGATGGATTAGAATGGATAAGTAAAATAAGGATGGTTTATGGATGAATGGAATTTTATTTATGTATTTAAAATTTCATAAGACTCTCACTTCAAAATACCCAAAATATTTCATGTATAAATGTTAAACAATGAAGAAAGTGCCATTTCCCCGCTCCCTTGTTGTGAACCAATACAATGTTGATAGATTCGAATGGATAAGTAAAATACTGATGGTTTATGGATGAATGGAATTTTATTTATGGATTATATGAGTTTAATTTTCAGTACATAAGAATTTGGAGTTATTTTTTTGAGTTTCATAGCATTTGGAGAAGTTTGTCTATCATTTCCCCCAAGGTTGAAACTAGTCTTTTTGCATCTGATTTAAGGGAGTTATAGAAGACATTAAAAGTTGAATGGTGATGCATATTAGTTCATATTGATTTCCTTTACATGTACCCTACTTCCATTCATAAATTAGAGTTGGCTTGAGTGCATTTAGGAAGCCATTTTTAGTATTGATTGTGGGGGGATTAGAACCCCAAATTACCAGTCAAAACTCCTACCTCGACCAAAATATTAAACAAGTTTGAAGAGGCCCTTAGAGGATCATAAATATTCCTGAAAATAATATTCAAAACTTAATATCATTCATATACCTTCTGTGAATATTTGGGATCATTTGGACCAATTTGGAGACCTAGACATCAAAACTAGTCAAAGGTAAAAATAAGGAAAAAAGTGAAAAATAGGTCATTTAATAATTTATTAAAAAGGGACATTACAAATAATAAGAAGAACAATAATGAAATAGGTGTCAATAAGTGATGAAAATAGGGACAAATCCGTGACCCAACATTTCCCCCAAACTGAAATTGGTGCATGTCCTCGTGAACCCAATACCTGTGTAGCATCCAAATTAAAACGACTCATTTGACTATATATTGCTTTCATTTTACCATGCATAGTGAAAAAAACCACTCTTCTTGCCCACTAACGATGCTAATGAAATATTCTTCTTCTTTCCCAATAATACTTGGAACCTCTTCAACAAAGACTATTGCATTTCTCATGAAAGGAAAATCTTAAAACATGTCATTGTTAGCAAATCATGAACACACAAAGTGATGATTTCTTAATATAAGGTCATATAGATCATCTTAGCAGCTTTGTGCTTCATGTTCATAGCCATCATACCTTCAAAAGTACCCCTCAAGTGATCTATAGCAATTATGGTGTAGTTTCAACAACTATTTCAACAAACTTTATGAATCATTTTCTCACAAATTACAAAGTGGATTTTGTTGAAAATTTTAATGCATGTTCATACTGTTCTCATGCTTCTACATATGAAAAAAAAGAGATAACCAGATCACATATTTCGAGAAAAATGCAAGTAAGTCATTGATTGGAAAATTTCTGCAGGTGTTTCAGCAAACTTCCTGAACCGATTTCTCACAAAGTACAAAGTGGTTTTGGCTGAAATTTTGCAAGCAAGTTTTTATTAGTCCAATGCATCTCTGTACCAAAAATCAGAGATACCCACATCATTAATTTCAAGAAAAATTCAAATTGGTTGTAGGTGATGATGGTCATTTTCTTGAAAACTGTGCAACATTTTTTTTTTCTGAAACTTCGTGAGTATATTCCTCTTACCACAATGCTTTTGCATGCCAAAAATAAAATCCATCTGACACATGAATCTTGAGATATGGAAAAAATGAATGTAGGTGATGATGGTCATTTTCTCAAAAAATGTGCATTGGATAGAGCTGAAACTTACCATATTTGTTCATCTTGATACTGTGCACTTCTTGGCTAAAAATCAAGAGAATCCAGTTAATAGTTTCTGAGATATGCTCAAATCAAATTATGTACTTTTGTAGTTTTCAAAATTGCCATAGAAATGCTCCAATTCATGGACTGTAGAAGCCCTTCTTTTCTCCCCCTAGACTAAATATTTTACTTGACCTCAGGTAAAAGAAGATATGCACATAGGGGAAAACAAAAAGAGCCAAGTCATAAAATATGGAAATTTCAATGTGTTTTCTCTAACCCCACTTGAAATGAGTATGAAGTATTATCTGTTGAAGTTATTAAACATGAGGCCAAGCATTCCACAGTAATCAAACTCAATTCAGCAGTCTTATTCACCTCCACATGAATTCACAAATGATCAATGTTATTCATGTGCATGATGCTTCCTAGTTAATGAAATCAAGCTACCAACTATGAATCTTTCCTTTGCCAACATGAATTGCACATAACAGAATTGAAATCAGAGTTGTGGGTGAAAGCCCTAATTTCTTGTCAAAGGGAGAGGAGAGTGAGATTCACCTTGTGAAAGTTGTTCTATTCAGGCTAGATATGATACCATGTTAATATTCCATATGCTTAGCTAGATATCATTAGTGTTTAATCCAAATTCACAACAGTAGCATATGCATATTCAATTAAGGAAACACAATCACAAGATAGACACAAATTTATCCAGAGAAACCCTCAAGGGGAAGAAAAACTAGCAAAACTTCCTCTATATATATGTATAACATAAAACCCAAAAATAGGTGATCATCCTCCTTGTTGATATTTCTCTCTCTCTATCCTATGTGCTATACACAAGTGAGTCTGTGTTTAAATGAGAAAAACAAATCCTCTATTTATACTCTTTCTGTCACTTGAATTTTAACCTAACAAGTCAGCCCCACTAAACTGACTGGGCCTACTTCACCTAGGAAGACTCAAAACAATATTATATTATATTCATTAGGGTACTATTGACCCGACTTACATTGGAGTTTATACCTCGTGACGCTATGATGACCAAATACAATAGTAACATCCCAATGGAGGAATAAGTCATCTCCCTCGGGGTACATCACTAAAATACATTTAGAATATTTTAACACTAATTTCTTATGACACAAAATTGTTTTCACATGGAGTTACATGGTAAGATGCCCTAGATTCAAGATTCCAATCATTGCTACTACTAAAAGTATATAAGCATGCTTCTTCTACTGTAACAATAAATAAAAAATCAATGTCTGAAGCTGCAACAATGGTCTCACCTTCATTGGTGTTGGCTGATTTTTTATTTGAGCTGGTTAATTTTTGCTTCTTTTGTTCTCTCTTCCATATATGACACTCTCTTTTCATGTATCCTGGTTTTCCACAATGGAATCAAGTTATTCTACCTCTTCTTGATTTTGATATGCCTCTTGAATTTGAACACCCCTACCTAGTTCAATTAATTTTCCTTCCACATTGTTGTGGAGGAAAGTGTTCCTATGGCTAGGGGTTAAAAGGACACCAACATACTAGGGTTGAAAGACTAACGTATAAAGTTCTGTAATCAAACATAAACAATATTCAGAGGCAAGAAAGGCTTGTTCGTGATCCACTAAATTCTGATCCAATCTTTCATTTATCCCTCCTCCTGCTCCTCAATCCAAGAGACCTCCAAAACAAGTTTTAACCTTCCTCAAGCCAATTTGACTATATGTAAAGCAATGATAACCAAAACAACATGAAACCCTAATATGATTAGCATTGACATCTAATCATCAACATATACATGACATACATTAGACAATTATTTGGAAAGGGAAGAACACTACATATTTATTATCAAGTAGAAGAATTACAAAGATTACATTCTCCTCAAGCTAGGAACCTCATGAAGCCTTGATCTCAATCTCTTGCTTCTCTTCTCCAAGGATCTCAGCCTCCAAGATCTGAAACACAAGAAGATGACATTTATGGAAAATTTAGGGGGGGGGGACAGTCCCAATTCCACCAACATAAAAATGCAAAGGTTAAGTCCCCCTTCATGTACCCCTCTCCCTCTCTTATATACTTTTCTGAAGAGTTACGGTTGAATAGGGATCAGTTACAACTACATGATTAGTTCCAAAACCACCTAAACCACCCCTAATTCGATAATTTCCATAATTTTATATTTTTTTGGCCATTTTAGGGAAAACTCACAGATTTTATAAGAGTCACGAGTGTCAAGGGAAACGCGCCTGGTTTGCTTAAGAAAACTCGCGAGTAGGTAAAAAACAACTCCTTTTTAAGGTATTTCCATGTATTTTCAGGGGTTGGTGTCTTCTAGAAATTTTTTCCTTGTTCAGATAGATTTTGCGATGGTCTAGAGAAGACGTTAAACAAAGCTACAAAAATCAAGATATGGCTCCATCAATAAAGGTGTTTTTCAGTGACTGACAGTGACTTTTCATCAAGTGTCGTCATGGAAGTGTCGACATGTGACGAAAAAATGTGAAAGTTTTTATAGGAAGAGATGTGTCATTTTAGGCTATAACAGATGCCCCATAATGTATGAGGTTAGAGGGGAAGATGATAGACTAAATACATTATAAAAAGGAAACAGATGAGACGAGAAGTTGAAGAGATGAAGGATCCAAGATCAGAGGTACCTGAAAGAGAGAGAAATGTCATACAAAACTGATCTCTGTGACATACATGTCCATATACAAATGATCTCCATAAAGATACAGGTGGATCCAACATTTGTATAACTGATGTAACTATCATGGTTGTACAATATGCAAAAAGGCACCATATAAAATCTAAAGGAGTCATGGCCACAAATGAACAAGGTGAATCCATGCTCAACAATCGATCATAGCCACAAGAATACAATGTGGATCTATGTCTAAGCAAATGCCATATGAAGTGTGACAAGGTCTTGCTCAACTCAGGAAAAAACAAAAGAGGATGATGCTACTGTTGACCCAAGTTATTCAATCCAAACTTCCCAAAGGTATGAATCCCAACTATGTGAATAAAGGATTTGAATTCGAACATGGAGGAAACCATTTGATTACTGGCCATTGATGAGGACCATTAAAAAACACGAGGGAAACCACCATTAAGGAAAATGATCCCCAAGGTTCCTAGTACATTCTAACAAGTGTGAAAAAATGGTCCTAAAGTCCAACACCTGAAGAATCCATCAAGTATGAGACATTAAGGTATTCCCACTACCCAATAGCGAGGGAAATTACCACTGATGACTGCAATCCCCAAGGTACTGTCATAAAATCTAAATCTCATTCACAAAAAAATATGTGTTGAAGTCGATAGGAAGAAATACATTAGAAGGGAGGAATTAAATCATCCTCCATCATCCAACATGAGGTAAGTCAAAGACTGATTGGATATGGAACTGGTACAAATTTTTGCAACAAGGACTGTTGAATACTAGATGTAAAGAACTGATACCAAGGAATGGCCAACACAAAAAGGTCAAGAAAAGTGTAGAATGGCCAACAAAGGTTTATCCTTGAATGGTGAGCACGAAACAATAGTGAATTAAACAGCTTTGACATGAAAGTACCAATGATACAAATCTGTAATGTAGAAGACATTGAGAGATTCCCCATATAATTGGAAAAGGAGCCAATTGGAGGAGTAAAAGTTTGAATCAGGATAAGGTAAAAAACTAGAACCCAATTGTTGATAGACTCAAAACTGGTGCTTTGTTCAAGGAGACAAGGCCTTCTACCATGATATAAAAGCCATATGAATGAACTTCCCTTTCCCATTTCCTTGTAAAGGTTTAAGGAGTCCAAGAAATAAAACTCGGGGCCTTCTTCATTCTTGGAAAGCGGGAAGAAGAGACAGAAGAATGATTGATAAAGCATTAATCCATGGATTTTATGAGCCTGAAACAGTGAATGCTCAGTGGTGTTTTCATAGTTTTGAGAGTCTAAAAACTCCAAAGAAGACTCTACGTGGGGACTTTTTCGAAAGGTTAGTCTCCTAAGTCTGAAAAAGTAAAAAGAAATAAGGAGGAGAACTCTCATTTTCCAGTAGAACTAAGGTATTCATTTTTCGTAGTTAGTCAGCAAGGTCCAAAAAAGGGGTAAACTATAACCATACCGACCCTCCTTCAAAAGCAAGAAGAAACTCTTTAGTTTTAATGAGTGTGAAAGGAAGAAAGATTGCTCAGAAAGTTCCATTTATTTACGAGAACGGTACAGACAACAGTAAACTCGATGCTTTGTGCTAGGGTTTAATGAGCATGAAAATGGCATAAAGAATGCTCAAAATCTTTTTTATGTTTAGGTCTAGAGCATGAAAAAAGAAAAAACTAAGCTTGAACAGGTTCTCTTTCCGTAATTTTAGACCTCTAGGCCCAAAAAAGAGATAAATCTATACCTGAAGATACTCTTCTAGATTCCGAAGAAAATAGAGTATTCATTTTTCGTAAATAATCCATAGGGTCCGGAAAAGGGGTAAACTTATACCACTATGAATGATCCTTCAGTTTCTTTAATGAGTCTGCAAGAACAATAAACTCAACTATCTAGTCAATTTCAAGGAGTCATACCAGGGCTTAAAGATAACTCCATAACTTTCCTATAAAGTTTTAACGAGCCTGGAAATTCAAACCGTGACCTCCTTATTGTATTTAATGAGCTCAAAGGAAAGAAAGAAGAATTCTCTAAATGCGAGGAGACGAGTGTTAGAGGCATGTGAAACTAGTTGTAATAACTTAGTTTCAACTCCAATTGCATTAATTTATAAATGATGTAAATAGCATTCACAAATCATGGTGTGGGCTCAAGGAAAAGGCCCCACCATAGATTTAGTGTTTTATGTTTCAGCGATTAAAATCGATGCCGATGGTTATCATGCTAGCCGATGGCACCATATAATTTGGACATCATGTAAATATGCAATTACTAAAATACCCACAACTAGCTATGTGAATGCATAATTGAAGAGATGGGGGCATGATTTCACAAGGAATAGGGAGGGGGAAATATTCAAACCGTTGAGGCAATGGAGGAAATCCAAATGTCAAAGGAAAAACCCATCAATATGTCAACTGCCCATTTTGTCTTCTTGTTCCAATCATTTATTTCTGCCAGAAGTGGTTGAGTTAGTTAATGCTTGGGGATGGGAAGAGTATGGCAGTCCAAATTCGAATTGGAGAAGCCATCGAATTTTGGAAAACGTGTTTTGACTTATTGGGAAAGTAAAAATGCAAAAACTTCTGCCCATTCCATCATGCATTCGCATCCTCTCTTCCTCCTACGTTTTCTGGAGATCTAGGGCGTTTTTCCTCATGGTGTAGCAGTTTCCTTTGTTTTCCCCATGGCTGGGAAGTTGCTTTGTTAATGTTCAGTGGTTGGGATCTCTACTGGATGATTTTTTGTTGTTTCCTCCTTCATAAGGTTGGGAAACTTTGTTTTTGGTGTTTCACATTCAATGGGAGAATAGATCCACGACTTGGGGGATTGAAGGGGTCATTTTTGCCCACGTGAAACCCATAAAACTCTTCTGAAATGAATTTCTCACCCTGGGTCATTTTTCCCCATTCACCATTATCAAATTTAGGTTCTAGGACATTTTTGTCCATACCCAGAACTTGGATTTTGTTGAGAGTGCATTCTTGGGTTGGCTTGGCTGAGTAAGTCCAAGGAACCCATCTATTAGTGGGATAAATATGTTTGGATGTGGTTATTGGCTTGACTATGGGTGTATGGTCTTGTTGTGTATGAGTCTTTGTTCCTTAGCTTCTTGTGGAAATCATGCCCAACTCGGGGGTGGCAGTGGTGCTGAGAGATTGAGGAGAACATTGATCTATGGTTGGATGGAACATTGCAACGACATAGTTAGTTGTGGGGAAGCTTCTTCTCAAGATAAGTATTTTCTTGTGTTTAACCTCTGCGATGTATTTGTTTTTTTGTAAATTATCATGAACATGTTGAATGTGTTGAATGAATGATGTTCCTTCCGCTATATATTTAAATGTATTATGCATCTGTGTATGTATTTACTTCAGTGCATTCTCTATTTATGTCTATGGGGCTCGTTTCCCCGCTTAAATGATAGTAGCAATGCCATAGTCGCATCCTCTCGGACGGGAGGGGACGTGACACTAGTTCCAAGCACAAGAAACAACCCTAAGCATAATACAAGGAACGTGAGCAAGATAAGGACACTCAGTGAGTGTCTCCTCTATGTAAAGGATTTCAAGTTGGAGTGGAAAAATGGTACAAAGATGAGTGGTGATGAGAGCAGAGATGAGGGCTTATATAACAAGATAAAAGCATGAAAGCCAGGATCAGGCTCATCAGTGCATGCAAGGTGTAAGAAAATGCGGTTACAACTTGGACAACAAGGTGAGGCCAATAAAAAGTTATGAATCCCACTAAGAATCACGTCTCCAATAAACAACAATATCAAGATCATATTCAAAAGAAAAGGTCTAATGCAACTCACTTTGGTAGAAACACTTGCAACTTTTCTATCTTCTACAAAAGGGGTAGTTAAGGAATAATTGACCAAAGAAGACTCTATAAATCCAAGGCCTTAGGATTTATAATCAATAAGACCAATTTCAAGAGGATAGCTACAGTTTACAAGGGTGATAGAGTCTACAAAAAAATATCAGTGTCACATGAGTCGAAAAAGCTACAAGAAAAATCAAACTCATTAAGATCATTGACTTGTTGTGTGATGGGAGAGTCCAAAGACTCAAGAATGCAAGCATAGGAGGGTTGAATATCAAAAATATTGGACTCAACAAACAATTCAAGGTTGGATTTAATCACAACTGAGTCAACATTCATAAGAAGGCCAGACTGTATCAAGGACTCTAGGAAGACCTCATTTGAAGGAAGTAAACCATCTCAGATAGGACACATATCTAAACATTCAAATGGATCAATGGGGTGGAGAGCACGCTCCAAAGTCCCCATTGGGTAGAACACATGGTCAACTACTGGGACCATCTCCCAAGAAGGTAAGCATGAATCTAGAGGCTTCTTCTCAATATAAATCAAACACGAAGGGTATGAGGCCACATAATTCACCCATGGTAGGGTAGTGTCTACTAAAACACTGGGAATTAACAAATGAAAGAATTTATGTATAGTCAGGTGATGAGGAGGATAAAAAAATCACAGCTGATTGACAGTGACAATGCTTTCATTTTGAGGGAAATACATCACCTGAAAGAGTGTAGACACCACATATTTCATATCATATACGTAACCATGCCTAAGGAGTATATTAAAGTCTAAAGGGTCCTCAATAACCATGAAATCAACTAATACAACCTTCCCACTCAAGGTAACATGTACTTGAGTAAGAATTCCCATAGCTTGACTAGTTCTTCAATCAAAATCCATCAACTAATCATTAGTTGACATAAGTCTAGGAGATCCCATGCCTCTCCAAGAACGTGTAGATAAAATACTAACAGAGGCTCCTTCATCCACAATACAACGAGAAATCATGTAGTGTTCAACTCAAACCTTTATCTAGAAAAGTGCAACCGAAGGAAGGGGTGGCTCAACTAGGCTATCCCAATCAAAGGAAGCAATTCAAGAACTTGGTGGGGGTTCATTAGAAATGAAGTTAGTGCCCCCTTGTTTAGAAAGTTCTGAATTGGCAGTGAATAAAATGTGAATAGCAGACACTTCACTCTCTGAAGGAAGAGTGGGATTGATTAAAGATGGCATCAATCTAACCACTTGATGATTGCCACTCTCTGAAGGAAGAGTGGGATTGACCAAAGATAACATTGGTTCAATCACTTGGTAAAGGTCACTCTACAAAGGAATATTGGGGTGAACCAAATATTGCATTGGTCCAACCACTTGATCAACCGAAGTTTGAATAGGCTTTTGGGAAACTATACGATGTTCTTGGAACCATACTCTTCGTACTTCTACAATAGTAGGGAAATTGTGAGTAAGTTGGTCTCCTTCGAAAATATTACAAGGGAAATTAGGCTTGTGTTTTGAACAATTAGTCTCTTCAACAATGTCAACATGAATTTCAGTGGCTGACTATTTTTCCCCAACATAACCATAGAGGCCAAGAGACTGGGTCCAACCTAACTAGGAGAGGCTGGTTGTTTTCCCCCATCATGACTTCCAAAGGCTGGTGGTTAGGATCAACATGATTTGCAGAGGTTGAGTGTGTGTCCCCAACATGACTTCTGGAGGCTAGGTGGTTGGGTTCAACATGGCCTACAGAGGTTGGATGGATGTCCCCAACATAACCTACATAGGTTGTATGTTTAGGGTCAACTTGACTTGCATATGTTGATGGAGGTCCCCCAGCATGACCTACATAGGTTGCATGACTGGGTCCAACATGACTTGCAAAGGCTGGATGGGTGCCCCCAACATGAGTTACAAAGGCTGGGTGACTTCCCCCTTGCTTTTGTGTCTTCTTCCTATTCTTCATTCTTTTACTCCTTTTAGACTGCAGGTTACTAGTATCAAAATTTTCATCGCATGAGGTAGAAGGAGGAGGAGAGGCTACTACAAGTGAAGGGGAAACATTGTTTTGATTCCGTTGATATAATATGCTTTCCTGTGAAGCATTGGGAGCATTCATGATAGTCAGAGTGGATAACAACCAAATCGGTATCCCAAGGGTGAATCCAGGAATATTCAAAGTGGTCATCAAAGGAACACCAACATTGCCAATAAAAGGAAAAGCACAAGAAGCCTCTAGAAAGGGGGTCTCTTTGTTGGTGTCTATAGGGGTATTAGCCATAGTTTACGACTTGAAAAAACACCGAGGTCAATTGGTAACCAACAACACAAAGAGCACACCACTAGAATAAAATACTAAGTATCAATACCAGGTACACAAGGATACCTTCCAAAGGAGAGTCTAGGATGATGAGGGACCATAACTAACAAGTGAAGGGAGAAGGAAAATTACCTGGGGTCTTAATACGAGTTCTCTAAGTGCAAGCAGATGAATCACCAAACACCCTCCCAAATTATCGCACGGGTTTTCCTCCCATGTCTTCCCTAGGTACAGTGGAAATAGCCTTCCACTATCACCTATGTAGAGTCCTAGAATACAAGATACTAAGGCTACCAAATTCATAAATAAATTCGGGTGGAACAGTCGTCAGTCCAATAGATGCACATGGGCAGGGTAGCTAAGACCAAAATTCAAACAGTACCCGACACCACATGGGGCCAGAAGGAGGTAATGAGTAAGTCCCCAAACATGCAGCAACTTTGGTGTATGCTCTACCGAGTATAGGAGGGTTATCTCCACATCTCAGTATCACACGACCTTGTGCTTGACTCTTGTGTTAGAAGAGATTTCCGATGTCTTTCTTTATGAAGTTGGATTTCCAATAAAGGCCACTATGTTTGAGTTTAAATTTTTGGGTAGTTAAAGATGTCCCTAACCCAAAACACTAGCCTAGACTAGTGTGTGTCGTCCCTAGAAATAAACTGTTACTAATATATTTTAGATATTAAACATTCTTTTTAAGGGTTGTTGATTACTCAAATGGTGGCGGAGGTGAAACCAATGGTGTTTTGAATCAAATGCAAAAACAAGACGACTAATTAAAAGAGAAAACAAAATGCAAATGCAAACTTATATTTTTCTTTTCTTTTCAAAATTGAAAGATGAAGGCCACGAAAGAAAAAAATATTTTTATATTTTTAAGAAACAAAGAGCTATGATGCATTTAAGTATAAAACCTAATCTACATGCATATAAAGCAACAACTTATTCTTTTTACTTTTCTTTATAAATGTGAAATAAAAACAACCTACAAACTAATGCATGCAAGTAATACAAACAAATTAAATATACTTTTGCTCTATACCCCATAAATAGGCCCTAGGATTCCTTAAATCCGAATATAACCTCATTAGGAAGGGAGACTTGCAAAGGTAAACAAGCCAATCACTTTTGTATGGAGAGACTAAACAACAATACTGAAACAAATAAGGGTCAAGAATCTCCAAGGTTCAGTCTAGACCTGCAAACAGAGGTTTCTCAGCACCTTTCCCAACAAGGTCAAGCCAAATAAGGAGGTGGGGGGAAGCAACAAAACAAGCCTAAATAATTGAAAAGGAATTAAAAATTAGATAAAGAGCACACTAAATAGGAGACACTACTTCCCAGGGGTCATACACAGACAAAGAACCCAAAAAGACCCTTCATACATGCTTAAAACACCCTAAACAAGCCTAGAAATGATGAAAAAACATTGTTTCAGGGAAGTCGTGAGTTTCCTTAGGGAAGGTCGTGAGTGACTCACAGTTTCCCTTAAGGGAAGATGCGAGTTCATCTAGAACTCACACCTTTGCAGTCAAAACAACTGCGAGTGGGTGACAAAAAGATCAGAAACGGTAAAAAACAACCCTAAATAGGTAGGGGGTGTCCTAATAGGATTAAGGGTTACTCCTAAGTTTCAAGAAGGAAATGAAACCTTAAATACACTGGAAGAAACAAAAGGAAACCCCAAAACAGATAAGGCTCCCCAGTGGATTCACAAATTATGTTGTGGAGGAAAGTGTTCCTATGGCTGGGAGTTAAGAGGCCACCAACATACTAGGGTTGAAAGACTAATGTATAAAGTTCTACAAGAAAACATAAAAAATATTCATAGATAAGAAAGGAATGTACCAGATTCACTGAAGGATTATCCAAGCTTTCCTTTATCCCTCCTCCTACTCCTCAATCCAAGAGACCTGCAAAACAAGTTTTAACCTTCCTCAAACCAATTTGGCTATATGTAAATCAATGATAACCAAAACAACAACAAACCCTAATATGATTAGCATTGACATCTAATCATAAACAGATGCATGACATACATTATACAATGATTTGGAAAGGGCAAAACATTACATCTTTATTATCAAGTAGAAGAAGTACAAATTTTACCTTCTCCTCAAGCTAGGCACCTCACAAAACCTTGATCTAGATATTCTGCTTCTCTTCTTCAAGGATCTCAGCCTCCAATATATGCAACACAATAATATGGCATATAGGGAAAAGGTAGGGTGGATGAGAATCCCAATTCCACCAGCATAACAATGCAAAGTTTAAGTCCCCCTTCATGGACCCCTCTCCCTCTCTTATATACTTTTTCTGAAGCGTTAGGGTCAAATAGGGATCAGTTACAACTGTAGGACCAGTTCCAAAACCACCTGAACCACCCCTAATTCGAGAATTTCCACAATTTTATATTTTTTTTGGACATTTCATGGGAAACTCACAGGTTTTCTAAAGCATATTCGTGAGTGTCAAGGGAAACTCGCAGGTTTTCTTAAGCAAACTCGCAAGCAGGTACAAAAAAAATTTAGGGTATTTCCATGCATTGTCAGGGGTTGTTGTCTTCTGAAAAGTTTTTCCTTATTCAGATAATTTTTTTGATGGTCCAAAGAAAAGATTAAACAAAGTTACAGAACTCAATATATGCCTCCTCCAATTAAGGTGTTTTTTCAATGACTGGCAATGACTTTTCATGAAGTGTCGACATGTGACAAAAACATGTGAACGTTGTCACATGAAGAGATGTGTCATTTTAGGCTATAACATGGTGAGATTCCATATATTCAAGATTCCAATCAATGCTACTACTATAAGTATATAAGCATGCTTCTTCTATTGTAACGGTAAATAAAACATCAATGTCTAAAGCTACAACAATGGTCTGACCTTCATTTGTGTTGGCTAATTTTTAATTTGAGACGGATTATTTTTGCTTCTTTTTTTCTCTCTTCCATATCTGACACTCTCTTTTCATGTTTCCTGGTTTTCCACAATGGAATCAAGTTAGTCTACCTCTTCTTGATTTTGATCTGCCTCTTGACTTTGGACGCCCCTACCAAGTTCGCTTAATTTTTTCTTCCACGGTCAACTATGGTGAGATATTTTGACATATTTTTGTCGCTTCTCCTCATTCATTAAGTTGTTGCTAACATGATCAAACTTGAGGGTCCATGTAGGAGTTGAATTTCTCATGGAAACTATCAAATTATCCTAGCTATCTAACGTGGAGCACATGAGTAGGATGGCTCTAATTTCATCATCCAATACAATTTTGACAAAGGAAAGTTAATTGTTAATGATGTTGAATTCATTTAGGTGCTATGCAACTAAATCACCCTCCTTCATAAAAAAATCTTGTTTTATGCTATGTTTTTTATCATATGATCCTGTAACTTCTTCCACGGAGCTTATGTTGTATTCTCTTTGGTCATATTGAATTAAACATTCTTTTCTAGATACTACCTAATTATGGAAATGGGCTTCCTATCAAGCTTGTTCCACTCTTCAATTGTCATTGATGAAGGTTTACTTGTTGCTCCCTCAATGGGAAAATATTGATCTTTTAAGATCAATATGTCTCCCATCCATGCTCTCCATAGGGTAAAATTAGCCCCATTCATCTTCTCCATGATGTCATAGATGATGTCCCGATGATTCCTTAAGAAAATGTCTCCCAAAAAAAAATAGAGAGACCATAGCAAGGACAGAATAAAATTCAGAACAAAGCATGTATTTCAAATACAGACACACAAACATAGAAAAGACACCAGATTGGGGAAAAACATAGTTTTTGTTTACTTTAGTTCTCTTCTTCACATACAAGCCTGTAAAAAATCAATTGTATACAATGGAGAGTTTACAAGAGAGAAAATTTCAGATGTCTGGAGTCTTCAATAACAATCAATGTAAAGAAGTAGATTCATCTGGAAGCTACCAAGCATTTAATCAAGAGTTACAATCCTAACTACCAACCAAAATTGTAGCATGAGATGGAACTAGTGGGTGAGATAACTCAACGGTTGAATTTCACTAAAATTTGGTTTGAACTACCAACCAATATTCCATTCCCCATGACAATGAGGCATGGTGATTTGATCCTACTTGTTTGTTTACGATTACTCTTTCTTTTAACACATTATATTCCTTTCCTTTCATATCATCCCTACATTCATCTGCACTTAGCATCGCAAAATCAAGCTCCTCTTTTCCTAGTTCTCCATAATTATGGACATGGCCACACCCCATCCCTTCCTCTTTGTTTATTATTAATATCATTAAGTCTTGTTGTAACTATCTCTGCAAATTTATACAATGATGTTGACATCACATGGGGTGATGGTCGAGCTAAAATACTTGACAATGGCCAACAATTACAACTGAATATGGATCAAACTTTAGGTATTACTTGGTCAATTTTATTTTTCATGCCATCATGCTATATTGTTATATAATTTTATGTACACTTATTAAACTATGTAGACATGTTACTCCTTCCTTCCTTTTTGAGGGCATGTTGTGGGTTCCAATCCAAGAGCGAGTATATGTTTCCAAGATTGATAAGCAAATAAATTTGGTACCTGGAAACTCTGGATGCACAGTCACTACCTATTATGTATGTATTAATGATAATGTGCCCTCCCTTACCATGTTCTGCTCTGAATGACATAAATACCTAGTTATTTATTGTCTTATGCCATGCTAACATGTTATTGTTTTTCATGCAGCTATTGTCTAAAGGCCCCAAAGATGATGAAATAGAATTTGAATTTATATGAAACCTCTCTGGAGATCCCTATATTATGCACACTAATGTCTTCAATCAAGGCCTTCGCAATCGTGAGAAACTATTCTATGTGTGGTTGACCCAACAACAAAGTGTGGCCCATAAAACCATAACTTTTTCCAATGAAATGGACCTAAGGTTCCATGGTATATGGGTATGAGGATGGGGATGATGAAATATGGGTGTTAATAGCCTCTCCAAATTTTTGAAAGGGTGATATCTCAACGGAAGAAAAAATTCCTTGCAGGTAGGAGGTTGGTGGTCTGTCTCCTTTATTCCCTATCTAGAAAAATCAATGAATAAAAATGACTAAATATACTACAAGTTGATGACAACTAAATATTTAAATGACTAAATATGTGACCGATTAACATAAAATTAATGACTAAATATGATACTAATTAATGACAAGTTAATGACTAAATATATTACCAATTGATAGTAATAATGGCTAAATATACTACCAACTAACTAACAATTACTACTATTTGATGACAATTAATGGTTAAAATGACTAAAATCAATGATTATAATTGTAGGATTGAATAACTCTTGATTATATTTTCTTCAATGGAAAATCCTTTATTTATACAATGTATATGGTGGTTGTTATTCACATTCCAACCAACCTTTTCATCTTCCTACGTGACTATTCATATTCTCAATTTATTTACATTTTGTGTGGAACCATAATCACGAGGATTAGGTTTCCAACATTCCCCCACACAATCTAAAGGGGTGTTTATGAGTCCGAGCATGGTTCTAAATCTTTCAAACTTTTCTCATCAAGTGCTTTAGTGAAGATGTCAGCAATTTGCTCATTTGTGGAACAATGTCGTAAATGAACTTTCTTGTCCTCTACACGATCTCGAATCAAATGGTACTTTTTGTTGATGTGCTTGGTTCAATCATGAAATATGGAATTCTTGGAAAAATTGGCTACATAATTGTTATCGATCAATAAGGGAGTGGAATTTTCTTGCTTCTCCTACAAATCCTCTGGTATCTTCTTGACCCACACAATATCCTTTGTTGCTTCTGCAGCTTCCACATATTCTTCTTTTGTTGTCGTATCTGCTCGAACTAACTGCTTGTGTGATCTTCAGGAAAAAATTGTTAATACAAGACTCATTGTGTATCTAGAAGTGGAATCTCTTGTCTCTTTATCACCATCAAATTCTGAATCAATGTACCCAATAAGTTTGAATTCTTCTACCTTAGTGTACTTAAGTCCCCTTCAAGTACCTTAGAACTCTTTTTGTTGCAAACCAATGTCCTTCACAAGGTTTGTGCATGTATTTGGAAAGAATACCATCAACATAAGAAATATATGATCTAGTAGTAGTAAGGTAGATAAGGCTTCTACAAGATGTTGGTACTTTGTCTCATCCTCAAATTATTTTCCTTTAGTTGATGTGAGCTTCAACTGTTGTTCCATTGGAGTTGAGAGAGGGTTGTATTCTGTCATGCAAAATCTATTCAACAACTATCCAACATACTTTTTTCTGAAATATGAATATATACTTAGGATGTTGAGTTACTTCAATTCCTAAGTAGTAGTGAAGATATCCCAAATCAATCATTTCAAAAAAAATTCTCAAATATTTATTTATGGATGCTATATATTCTTTATTATTCCTTGTCATCAACAGGTCATCTACATATACCACAAGAAATACAATAGATCTTCCAACTTTCTTCACAAATAATGTTGCATCATCAAGATTATAATGCTTGAAATTTATCTTTATAAGGTGCTCGGTTATCTTTTTATACCATGCTCGCGGTCCTTGTTTTAGGTCATACAAAGATTTAACAAGTTTTCATACCTATGTCATTTTCCCTTCACAACAAAACTTCTAGTTGAGACATGAAGACATTTTCTTTCAAGTCTCCATTCAAGAAAACAGTTTTTACATCCATCTGGTGGAATTTCAGCCCATTTTGTGCTTCCATGGAGAGAAAAGTGTGGATGGTATCCCATTTTGATATGGGGGAGAATGTTTCTTCATAGTCGGCTCCTTATTTTTGTGCATATCATTTCACCACATGCCTTTCTTTGTGTTTGTCAAGTGAGCCATCTTATTTGTATTTGTTCTTGTATACCCACTTGCAACCAATTGGTTTGGTTCCAACTGGAGGCTCAACCAGCTTCCAGGGTCCATTATTTATGAGTGCATCATATTCATTTTCATAGATTCTTTACATTCATCACATGCATCAAATTTTATAAAGGAAGTTTGTTTAAAGTTAGTAGATTAATTTAATTCACAATCAAATGAGACATCCATGCCATCACCTGAGTTATCTACTTATACTCCATCATCTTGTCTTGTTGAATTTCTCATTTTTTTTCTTTCCAACTTCTTTCGGATGGACAATTTCAAGTGTCTTTATGGCCCATTTTGGAATCTTCTTTGATGGTCTAGGCTGATCAACTGGAGGTGGTGCTACATTCTTTTCAAGGTTCAAACTTCCAATCTTTTCAATAACATCATCCAATTCAGGTGAAGTGGTAGGAACTGTTTCTTCATGAGTTTCTTCATGAAGGGGTGCTAGTGATTCAAAAGGAAATTCCAAAGATTGATCTTGATCCAATATCAGGATTCCCCCTTCAAAGTTTGGAATTTCATTATCAAGTTCATAAGATGTCATTAGATGGGAAAACTTCTAAAGTGATCAAGTTTTCTTTCAATAGACTTGTCATTTTTATTAATTTTGAAAAAATGACATCTCTGGAAACTACAAATTTCTTGTTTACCTCATCATAAATACAATATGGCTTGGAAGTGTTTGAATACCCCAAGAAAATACATCTTTGACTTCTAGAACCAAGTTTGTTTCTTTTCTCCTTTGGTATCAAGTCATAATAGGTGGAACAAAAAACTTTGAGATGCCTAACTGAAGGAAGGTGTCCAAACGACAATTCATGTGGAGTGTTTTCTTCAATAGCATGAGATCGAATTATATTTCTCAAATATAATTCACATACTACTGCATCACCCCACATTCTTGAAAAACATCATTGATCTTTCCATATCCAATAATGTTCTATTCATCCTTTATGCTACACCATTTTGTTGAGGATTATAGGGAACTGGAGTTTGATGTGTAATCACATGTTTGGAAATATAGTATTCAAATTCATTAGATGTATATTCTTTACCATTATTTGAACTAAATATACCAATACGTGCTTGTGCTTTATTTTCTATCCATTCATAAAATTTCTTGAATGTTTGAAATGCTTTAGACTTTGTCTTCAATAAATATACCCAACACATTATTAAATAATCATAAACAAAGGCCATGAGGTATTTATTACCATTTGTAGAAGGAATATGCATGGAGCCACATAAGTCAGAATGAATTAGTTCTAACTTTCTACATGCTTTGAATTTAGACTCTTGAAAAGGCTACTTACTATGTTGTCCTAGAATGCAAGCATCACATTTGTTTCTCTATTTAGGAATAGTAGGAAACCCATATATTTTTTCTTAACAAACAAATATCGTTATAATTCAAGTGACCAAATCTTGCATGCCATTATAAAATGGATGGCATATTACCTTTTTCAAGCTGAGACATATAGGAAAAGTTTTGAATTGTTGCAAAACATCCCTTCAACTTTAGCATATTTCCATCTTCATACTCGGTCATGATGACCTTGTTGTTAAAGGACTTCCTTATCTCTACAATTACATCAAACATTTTGAAATAATGGCCTTGTTGTCGAATATGCACCAAGGACAACAAAATTCTCTGCAACTCTAGAAGATAGAGAACATTCTTTAACAAAAAATCAGGGAAACGCGGCATCTTGAGCCTGATTGAACTGATTGCCCTTGGTTTGAAGCTACATTTGTTTGCAAAGTATACTATGTCATTTTCAATGTCATTCAGTTCTTCAAAACAATCTTTTCTAAAATTCATATGGGAAGTTTCACCAGTATCAAGCAACCAACAATCTTTGTAAGATGAAAGAGAAGTTATTTCACTAATATCAAGATTACAATGTGAAATTATACAATGAGTTGAATTAGGGGATTTACCAGCCTCTTGATTATTATTCTTGCCATATTTATTTTAATTGTGTATTCCTTTAATGGGATCCCAAAGAGCACAACATTGATTTGCTTCATGTCCATTCCTTCCACGGCACTTGCACTTCAGATCTAATCTCTTAATTGAGTTGTTTCTACCCTCTCTTCCTCTGAAATTTCTTTGTCCTCATCCTCTCTTGCTATTATATCCCCTCGAGGTATATTTGGGATGATTCTTTGCTTTATTAACAAAGAAAAGGGATTCTCTAGTAGGCTCACTTGATTTATTTCCAAAGGATTTCTCTCTTCTGCAATCTTTTCTAATAGGATGTCAAAAGTGAGGTCTTTGAACTTATCACTTACTTGTAGGGACTCAAGGTAGTTGGAGCGAGTTGGATAAATTGACTTTACAAATGCTGCAAGTGGAAGGTCAGGTTTCATACCAGATGCTTGGATCTTATGCATGATTTATCTGTGTTAGAAAATAAAGTAATATTGAGGGGGAGGGGTGAATCGGTATTAAGTGATCTATTTAAATTTTTATCACTTAAAAAAATCAACAATGAACACAAAACAAACAATATTATCATGGAACCCCAATTGGGAAAAACCTCCAATACTTCCTATTACTGCAAAATTATATTTACAAATAGTTTGCAAGCACCAACTTGTTGGATGCACCAACACACAATTTTTTCAGCTACAAATGAAGGATGCACCAACATCATGTTTACTAGCAGCAAATCAAAGGAGGCTATGATCCCCTACAGGCTTGTATCATGTCCTTGCTCCTCCCAACCTATCTCTTATGATAATTTGATCTGACTTATGTACTCCTTTAGATCTCGAATTGAATGTATAGATACGTGTGTTTGAAGGTTTAAATATTTTCTTATATACCCTTAATCATGCATCTTCATCTAACAGTCATGTATCTTCATTTGGAACCCTTCACAATCAACAAATCCTAAAATAACCTCTTCGTTACAAAAAATGTGAATTAACAGTGCGATAATGCATCACTTTGACTCTGACAAAAATCCTTCTACAACAACCTTTCTGCATTTATATTTCCACAAACTGTCTTTCCACTTCCACAATTACCTTTCTGCAACGACCTTTCCACATTTATATTTATGCAAATTGTCTTTTCACAATTAACCTTATACAATGATATTTACACAACCGTCCTTTCTGCAATATATGGGAACTCCTTCCTTTCGTAATTGCGGGTTGCAGGTTGCAGGGTTACCTTTAAGCTTTTTCGAACCAGGATTTTGCATTTACCCTTTCTGCAATGATATTTCCACAATCGTCCTTTCCATAATTTGCGGGAACTCCTTTCTTCCACAATTGCGATTTGTGGGGTTGCCTTTCAACTTTTTTGTGAACAATGCTTCTACATTTACCCTCTCGAAATTCTAAGAAAAATGAGTATAAATTCAACCTATTTTTCCTAATACCTCCTATGGCATGCACTTCGATAAATACATTATGTCACACATGTACAAACATACAAATTGTACTTCTTTGTACCCTAAACCACCTCGAGATTCATGCATAACTCTAGTGTTAAACTCTGTTTTTTGTGTCTTAAAAAAGGAGGCTTATATGGTGTTTTGGGGCGCCAAAATTCTGGCCACGTACCCCTTTTTGGTCTTGCACATCCCAACAAATTTAAAAAATAACCCACCGATATGCATCAACGGAATTGGTCGTATCCCATTGGTAACACGTTTTTTATTGGGGAACAAAGGTCATGGGGTCAAACCCGTGGGCCTCGGGTTTCTTGCATTTTAACATGATATATGTATATATATATATACGATATTGTTTTTGGTTCTTCAACAGTGTTTTGGTTTCTCTTGTTGTGTTGATGCAGTGGCATGTTGTCATTCTTTTTTGTTCTGGCTTGTGGTTCCACAATCTTAGTTCCATAGTTTGTTACAAGGTTGTTGAAACAATATAATATGTTGTCTCTTGTTTGATATAACACATGGGGCCGAGGGATTATCCCTCATCCTGCCCTTTTTTCTATACATATGACACTTCAACTTCAAATAGAAGTTAAGTCCATATAGGGTAAGAACCAACTAGCGGATATCCTAGCTAGGCGGATGTGGTGGAGACTTTGACGGAGAGGAGGTAGGGTGTTTGATCCTCCGCAAATTCTTTTTATTGGGTAAATATACCAATGAATTGTTAACCATGCTTCCACATGGTAGGCCTTGGTTATTCCACATAGATGCATACCCTGCCACTTCTCAGCTTGCCATTGGTCCAACTCATCTGCCTATTCACCTCTGAGCCTTCACATGGCATTTTATGGGGTTTCCGCATCACCTATATGTTTATTGTACATGATAATTGTACATTCCATGTGGAACCCTTTGGGTGTGCCATTTGGCCCCCTTTTTTTCCATTTTTACATGTTTTGTCGTAATTTCAAAACTCAATAACTTTCACGTGCGGAGGTCATTTGTGTTAAACAAACATCACGGGAAAGCTCTCGACAAGCTATACAATGTTGTAAGCTTCTTTTTTCATTTTGAAGACTTTTATTTTGATCGATATTAGAGATCCTCCTAGATCAAACTTTCCCACTAGAAAGATTTTGGGCCTCCAAAAACATGAAATAATTCAAAAAACAGGTGAGGGTACATTTCCATCACTCTTTTGTTTTTAAGCCACCATTCCTTCCTTGGATGCATTCCTTTAATCCCTACACAAAGATATTGCACATCACCTCTTCGTGAAGATCTGACCTTCCTATCAAGTATGACATCTTCCTGAAGTTCATTGAGGTACTCCGGAGCAAACTCATCAACATAAGGTACTTGAACCTGTACATCTTGGTCCAAAATCATAGGAGGCCCATACAATTTTAAGTTTTCTGCATTAAAAACAGAATACATTTTCGTATAAGGAGGAAAATCTAACCGAAAAGCATTGTTTCCAACTTGATCCAAAATTGTAAAAGGTTCATACCTGATTGGTTTCAATTTTCTACCTTCACCTTCGAGTCAATCTTTGCTAATATGAATCCCAACTTGATCACTAACTTTAAGATGGTGATCCACCCTATGCTTGTCATGTCTGTCTTTATACTTGACCCGGCTTGATTCCAACTACTCATGCACAGTTTGATAATTAACCAGATCTACTAAATAAACTTCAAAGCTTTATCTGCATGAACTTGACAATATTCCACTAAATATTTTCCGAAAACAAAGTCTATGTGAGACTTTGGAAAATATCCAAAACATGTCTCAAATGCATACTTCTGTGTTGAAGAGTGTATGGCCTTGTTGCAGGCTTGTTGAACATAATGGAACTTCTCATCCCAAGGCTTAGGACGCTTGACACAATACCCTTGAAGAATACGTACAAATGTCTGCTTGACCATTTCATTATGTTTGTTGGTTTGTCGATGGAATGTTATGCTTTTCTTCAACTTTGTGTCTATAAGTTCCCAAATAAATGGCCAAAATTTCTCAAGAAATCAGGAATCTTGATAAGATATAATAAAAGTAGATAACCCAAAATGATCCCATACATGTTGGAAGAATAAATGAGTAGTCAACTCATTTGTGACCTTCTTTTTACAAGGCATTAGAATTCACATTTTGTTAAACCTATCCACAACAACATATAAGTAATCATGTCCCTTTCTGAACATTCGTAACCCTCCTACAAAGTCCCATGGCGCACTTTCCCATGGACGAGAAGGAATTGGAAGTGGAGTGTACAAGACTAACTATCTATTACTTGACCTACTTGTTGCACACATAACACATCCTTTTACATACTTGGACACAATATTATTCATTCAAGTCCAATAACAAAACTTTTGCAATTGTGCTACAGTTTTCCCTACACCAAAATGTCTTGAAATGAGAGAAGTATGAGCTTCTCTTATCACATGCCCTCTTTCACTTTGTGGAATACAGATTTTTCCAAGATTATACAACAACTTGTCATGAATATGATAGTCCAATTCTTCATTTTGAGATCCATGCATTAGTTATTCATATAATTCCTTAAAGTATTCATCCATAGTATATTGTTCAACATAACTTGAATGTACCAAAGGATTAAATTGTTGAATGACAATAGCATCACTTATTGGAGGTCTAGATAACATATCTGCAACTTTGTTTTGAATTCCTTTCTTGTACTTAATAACCAAATGAAATTGTTGTACAAAACCCATCCACCTAAAATGCCTTGTTTTTTGTAACTTAGTTTGTGATTGAAGATATTGTAGTGGTTGGTGATCAGTATGTATGATAGTTTCTTTACCCATTAGGTAATGTTTCCACTTCTTTGCACTTTGTACTAATGCATACAATTCTTTATCATAGGTAGGATAGTTAATTATTGCTTTAGAGAAGGTTTCAGGGTGATAGAATATTGGTTTTTTATGTTTCATTAAGGCTTACCCCATGGCATAACCACTAGCATTAGTCTCTATCTCATATGGTTGTTGTAGATCTGGCAGTGTAAGTACTGGAGTTGTGTTGATCTTTTCTTTCATAGTGTTGAAGGATTTTTGTTCTTTGCCTTCCCACTAAATACTTTGTTCACGTTTGTCAAAGCATGTAATGGAGAAGCCACGAAGGAGAACTTTGCAATGAACTTCCTCCAGTATTGGATTTCTCCCCAAAAACTTCTTACATTGGTTACATTATTTTGCTTTGGCCAATTCACAATGACCTCCACTTTAGAGGGATCAATTCTAAGTTCACCACCCCCTACAATGTAACCTAGATAGACTAAATATGTCTTCCCAAACTCACATTTGGACATCTTTAAGTCCAATTTCTCCCTTACAAGTACATCCAACACTTTATTTACATGCTTGACATGTTCTTTCCAAGTATGACTAAAAATCAAAATATCATCTAAATAGACTGTGACAAAATCATCAATAAAGGGCCTAAAAACACCATTCATCACCCTCATAAATGTTACGGGTGTGTTACAAATCCCAAAGGGAATTACCATCCATTCATACAAACCTTGTTTAGTTTTGAAAGAACTCTTCCAAATTTCATTGTCATGAGTTCGAATTTGACGATTTCCACTTCACAAGTCTAACTTAGTGAAAAATAATTCATTCTTGAGCTGATCCAATAGATCATCAATTCGGGGAAGAGGATACATGTTCTTAATTGTAGTTTTGTTTAGTGCCTTTTCATCCATGCACATGATCCATATTCCATCCTTCTTTGGCACCAAAACAGTTGGTGAACCACGTGGAGAGGAAGTTGGTCGAATGTCTCCTCTCTCAAGCAATTCCTGAACTTGCTTCTTTATCTCTACATTCTCAATTACTGAAGACTTGTACATGCCAATGTTAGGAAGAGGTGCATCCTGATGTAAGTGAATTTCTCTTTTAGGAGGTAACCCTTTAGGTTCTTGAAACAAAATATCATAATTAGATACCACTTTAATCAAGTATTTTTTATGTTTTGGATCACATCCCTTAAAAGATTCAGTTTGACTAACATCCTTTGCTTTAACTATCATAAGGAAAAAATTATTACTAGCAGTTACTAGCTCTTCATTTGATTTGTATAAACTAAAGAAAGATTAGGTTTCATGCGGTGTGCATGAACAATGTATCAACACCATCTTTGGTGAGCTGATACTTGTTATATTCCCTGTAAAATATATCCTTCCTATCATAAAGATAAGGACTACGCAAAACAATACCACATCTATATCAACTTCATTGACAATTCAATAAGTGATAGCAAGTCTAAGTCTACACTGTTTTGTAACTTGTAGTTGTGCATTATCACATACCCATCCAAGTGGATATGGCTTAGGGTGTAACTTAGTTTCCAAATGAAGTTTTTTAACTATCTCTTATGATATGATATTTTCTTGTGATCAACTATTAAAAAGAGTATCAACTTTTGTATGTTTAGAGATTACCCTAAGATGGAATAGATCACTTCCCTTTATTTCATTAACAACAAGTTCATGCTTTGAAATAGAAATAGAAGGATTTTTACTTGAATGCTTGTAACAACAATCTTGGTTTCACCCCTAGAGTCAGATCCCAAATCATGTTGGATTACTACAGCAGTTGTCTTCTTGTCTTCCTTATTCTGAAACTTCTCAGGCTTGAGTTCCAGGTGGAGTTTCCAACATTTGTATGCATCATGACCCTTTTTCTGGCAATGTTTGCATGTAGGTTTATCTCCTTCTTTCTTCACCATAGTTGTATGCTTACCTTTCCCTTTACCTTTGAACTTCATTCCATCTGGTTTAAAAGGTTTCTTGGAAAAAATTTCTTTTGTATTCTTCCTCTTGGACTCCATATGAGTCACTTGAACACATACCTCATCAAGGTTAGTCGGATTAAACATAAGTATCATGTGAAGTAAATAACTGTGTAATACTCCTACGTACTTGAGAATAGTTTCTTGAGTGTAGAGAGGTATACCAAGTACCAAAGATCTTTTTATGAACTCTTGTGCGTATTTTTGCACACTTTGTCCTTTACCTTTCCTCAAATTCTTTCAATCCATCATAGCTTGTTGCATATACCCCAACAGATAGAACTACTTTTTTAATGTTGAACTAAAATCATACCAAGAGGATATAATTTTACCTTTTGTGGAAAGATCCTATTGAGATCTTCTCTCCCACTATATGAGAGTGGTCCTTCCAAATCGCCGAAGAAGCCAACTAAATTTTGATGTTATCTTCAATGAATTTTTGAATCCTACAATAAACTTCTATTTGATGGATCCAATTATCCAATTTTTCAGTATTAAGTTCTCCATTGTAAATAGGTAATTCAAACTTAATATCAAGCTTTAATTGAGGCATATTGAAATCAATTTTTCCATCAGATTTATTTTTCTTTTCAAATGGAGAATGTAAAGAATCATCAAGAAAAGATGGTGAAGATGGTGGAGTTTTAGGAGGGTTCTCACCACCTCCTTCTCCTTTAACTTTAGTATGACATGGGCCACCTTTTCTACCCTTATTTTGGTATTCATAAAGCTCTTCCACCATTGTTTGCATTCTCATTAATGGTTTAAGAAATTCTCCTTCAAATGGGATTGAAGAAGCCCCATATTCTCCTTTTGGTGAAGCCATTCTACCTCTTATTGACCCAATTTTTGGATCAAATTCCTCAGGTTCTCCTTCACCACACTGAAGCCTTGACCTTGTTAACATTCAAAACTCACAATCCAATGGTTAATCTACTCCGATACTAAACTTGATCTAAAAAATTTCAGGATCTTTTTAACCATAAAAATTGCATGTGAAAAATGAATAATTAACCTCATAAAAAGACTTTAAAAAGATGAATTTAAGTGCTTAATCAAACCACGTAAGAAACTAAACAAGTATGGAAACGGATCCATATGGGTATAGGTGGCCACCCACCTATTCCCCTAGCTCAAAACAGTTTCTCATGTTGACAATTTTCTTGTAATTTTCTACAGTTTTTCGGGTCCCAAACTTCCAAGGCTGTTCTGAGTCCCTAAACAAATATTTTTTGGTGATTCGGGAGGCCAAATGGTTTCCCTCAACTTCCATTTGGCCCCTATTGAAAGTTGTAAATCTCGGATAGACCTTTCCAACGGGATATTGAGGGTCATAAATGAAGATCGTATGCAAAAATTATGACCCTGAGAAGTTGACTGTTCAACTAACCACCTTGGGGCTGCAAAATTCATGATGATTCATCTCCTAGGGTTAGGTTTAGGGTTTTCTGCCTCTCCAAGGATTTATGATGAAAGGCCCTTTGGCCTCCTTTTATATTCATCCTGTCACAAGTGAGCGTATATGCCACATCTCTTCTCATAGATACAGCTACCACCATTCTAGCTGCTTTTGTTTTACAGTCTGTTTTGTTTCATTCATTTAATAGAATCTGAGTTTACTGTTTCACTATTTTTATCACCATATATATCTGTGCATTTGAATAAATATATTATCTTTCATTTCGTTCTCACATAAATCCAGATCACAAACCATAAAATTGTATATAAGAGATGATAACAGAGTTCACCCCTCCTAGGATACGTCTCCGGGCCACTTCTAATGAGAAGGTCAATCTTATTAAGTCTTCAAAATCTTACGTACATAAGTTCTGGAAAATATTTTGAGTTCTATCAGTCAAACTTAGAAATAGAATGCACCACTGCATTCCTCTCGAAATTCTGAGAAAAATGAGTATATAGTTGACCTATTTTTCTTGAGACCTCCTCTGGCATGCAACTCGAGAAAGACCTTTTGTTGCACATGTACAGATGTACGGAATTTACTTCTCTATACCCTAAACCACCTCGAGATTCATGCATAAGTAGGTACCTAAACTCTTTTTTTTGTGGCTTGAAAAATTGGCTTATATGGTATTTTGGGGCCTCTAATGTGGATAACACCTAATATGTGGTCATGCACCTCTTTTTGGGCTTGCACATCCCAACAAATTTTAAGAAATAACCCGTCGATATCCATCAACGGAATGGGTTGTAGCCCACTGGTAACAAGTTTGTATTGGGATACGAAGGTACCAAGGTCACACCCATGACCCTCATGTTCCTCCCCTTTTAACGTGATGTATATATATACACACACGATATGGTTGTTGGTTCTTCGGTAGTGTTGTGGTTAGCTCTTGGTGCGTTGATGTGGTGGCAAGTTGGCATTTGTTTGTGTTGTGGCTTCTGGGTCCACGGTCCTTAGTTACATATTCTTTACAAGGTTGTTGAAACAACATAATATGTTGGCTCTTAGTTGATATAACATAAGCCCTTGACCCCCCCCCGTTTTCAAAACATTCAACATGTCAACTTCAAATAGGAGTTAAGTCCATATATGGTAAGAACCAACAAGTGGAGATTCTGGCTAGGCAGATGTGGTGGAGAGGAGGTCAGGAGTTCAATCTTCACCGAATCCATATATTTTGGTAAATAGACCAACGAAGTGCAAACCAGGCTTCCACGTGGTAGACCCTGGTTAGTCCACATAGACGCCCACCCTACAACTTGGCGGCCTTCCATTGGTCCAACTGATCTGCCTAGTCACCTTAGATCCTCCATGTGGCATGTTGTGGGGCTTCCACATCACTTGTATGTTGAGTGTACATGTTGACTATACATGCCACGTGGAACCTTGTGGGTATTCCATGTAGCCCCTTTTTTTTCCATTTTTACTTGTTATGTCGAAATTTCATAACTCAATAACTTTCACGCCCAAACTTCGTTTTGCACGAAATGAACGTCACTGGAAATATCTCGACGAGATCTACACTATTGTAATATTTTTATTTCATTTTGAAGGCTTTAATTCTAATCGATCTTGGGGATCCTACTGGATCACTACTAGAACTGAAACAAAGCAGGCATGAGTTATGGCAGGTGACTCTAATACCATTATAGGACTGAATAACTCCCGATTATATTTTATTCAATGATAAATCCTTTATTTATACAATGTATATGGTGGTTTCTATTCACATAATTCCAACCAACAATTTCGTCTCCCTACGTGATTGTTCATATTCTCAATTTATTTACAATATTTTCATTTTATGTGGAACCATAATCATGAGGATTAGATTTCCAACAATAATGACTAAATAAATGACTAATTAAAAACCAAATATACTACCAATTAATGAATTTAGAGGAACCAATAAATGACTAAAATGTTTTAACCATTAATTTAGTGGTGAGTTATATGACTGCAAATATAACACCACTAGTCGTATGACCAAAAGTAGCCATTTATATGTTGAAGTTGATAGTTTGTTTAGTCGTAAATTTCTCTTTTTCTACTACTATGTGTGAGCTTGAAATGGTTGTTTCCATAGGAGTATAGGGATACAAAATTGTAACATAAAATTATATTGGTATCAATGCATAATAGCAAGCCTACATATGGATGGCATAGATTAGGTTGAGAGGTGGATGACAAAGATTGATCTAACAAATGTTAATTGTTTATAATTGGCATAGGCAAAAAGTAGTGTGCCAAAAAATTATTTTCAGTGTAATTAAAATTAATAAATTTATGTTATTGCAATTAAAATAAATAAATAAAATGTATAATATTAACTCCTTGCAATGTTGGTAATTTTGTTTGCTAGAGGTAGTAAGCAGTGGATGAAGAGGACGACATGGAGATGTAGATGAGTAATGCATATGAATGAAAATCAAGTGTTTAATGGTTTTTGTGTCCTCAAAATTGTAGGGAAACTAGCACTACTTTTCAGGGTAGAGTTTAAAAACTTGCAAAATTCTTTTATTCTTCATTTGATCCCAAGCTACTAGGTTTAGAGTCTTGACTATTGATTTTGGAAATTTTTAGCAAGGTTTATAACCCTTGACTATTGGACTTAGAATTTGTATTATCAATGTAGTGTATATGGTAATGTCTCAATGCTCGACTTGAACATTGGTCCATCATTCTTGATGGGTATCACTAGCTTAAAACTAACTCAATCTCTAAATATAAACCTGGAGTTCTTGTCTCTTATTGGTTCCACTTCACAAAATTTTATTAGTATGAGCATGGATTCAAGTGTCATGATGACTCCTCGGTTACAGTTTGTTCAATATAATGATATTATTGTGCCCAATGATGAGTGGTCTACAAATACCATACCTTGTGCTAATAGTTCTTAACAATGGTTGGGTCTTGTAAGAAGAGAATGTTACAAATAGCTCAACAATATGCCTTTGATAATTCCCCGTGGGGTGGTTCCCAAACTTATGATTAAATATTCAATGTGTCGTAACAAACTAATTGAGATGGGATGTCGCAAGAAGGGTTAATCAATGAGTAATATGTGAGCATTGGCAATTTTTTTAATAAGAATCAAGGAAGCCAAACATTTCTAGTAAGCAATCTGATCAAGGAATACTAGGTAACATATCATATATCTCATCATAAGAATAAACATCTTGAGGATTGAAAGGGGTTTCTCAACCAATGAACTTTGAATAGAATCATGGAACCATGTACCATTTTTTTATGGGGTTGCAAAATATAAGATGTATGCAAATAAGAAAGTTTGTTTCAAACTCTAGTTGTAAGAGGATGGAAGTTGACCATGAGTGGCCAAGGTTCCCATGCATGCATCCTACTAATTAGCAACTAATGTTCCAAAGAGGCCCTACTCTTTGTCAAACTCAAATTTTTTTGCATGGATGTAGGATGTAGCAATGCGAACTCCAATGTGATCCTATCCTACAAGGCATGTAAAATATAGGATTTCAAATATAGGGAATCAACCCTTATAACATATTGTGAACATTGTTATTCTAGGAACAATCTATCTTTCTTTGATGTTGCATGAATCTCACTACACCTATAGTAATTGTAGAGTAGACAACACAATTACTGCTTCTATTTGTATACGAATCAAGGTATGTTGGAAATAATTTGTTATTATGGGACACATTTCTTAACCAATTTGAGATTAATTTTTTCCTAGCTAGGTGTAAGAAACATAATTTATTTGGCTTAAAAAAACATATTTTCCTATGTCTAATTTAAATTTGAAATATCCTATTAATATTATAATCATAAGGAGTGGATTGTTTCATTATTTGAAATAAACAAATGAATGAATGAATGAAATACACACAAGTCAAGAGCATGTAAAGAATGCCATGAATAATGAAACAAGCAAATAAAGAAAAGAATGAAATACATGCAAATCTAGAGAATGTAAAGATTGTGATGAATATCCTTTCTTAAAGGGTAAAAATAAAACAAGTTTACAATTACAATATCATTTCTTAAAGGATAAAAATAAAACAAGTTTACAATTACAATTTCCATTGTCAAGCTAGGTATTGTTAGATCAAAATTCCTTGGTAAATATAGTGCCAAATCATGGACTTTGTAAAACCTCCCATTGTTCTCTTCATTAGCTTTCCTCCCACGAAAATGGATATTTGGGTGTAACCCTATGCGAGTAGAAAACCATGTTAACACCAAAGCTCTTTCACAACAAGAGTTGTCAAATTCATTGAGTTGCTAGACCCTTTATTGTTAACTACAAGCTTGAATTCCTAGCATGGATAACTATTTATCCTACAAACTAAGCATAGGAAAGAGGGCAAGAGCCCAATAATCAATGTATAATTTTCAAAATTCATTTGATTCAAAACTAATGGTTCCTTCCAAGTATCCTTAAATTTATTTTATGAATTATCAAGTAAATCAATAATCCCTTTATTTCCATGGCATTTCTTACAATGGATATTTTATGTAACCCATTAGTTGTTATGCTTTCTCCAAGTTCTAAGCAAAGCCAAAGTGGTCAACATGGAATTTTTTTCAAAGTGGTCAACATGGAATTTTTTTTATAACCTTTGCAAACTACAATGAAACAAAATGATCAATATGGAACATCCTTCAACACAACTACATTTTAGTATTAGCTCTCTTACCCAGCTCTCTTTGCCTTTTCCAAGCTTTGTCCGGGTTGGGAGTTCTGTTTCCTAAATTCAAATGGCCTCTCTGGGGGAATTCTTTCAGGTTGGAATCCAAAAATCCTCAGATGTAAAGCATACCATACTCTTGCTGGCATCTTGCTCAAAGCTTCATTTCGTGGCTCTTCCTTCTCTATCAATTTTGAATTGTTATGGCCCTTACCTTAACCATGACATGTTCTGGAATGCCGTGGCCTCTGGAGGTCTCCTCTCGTTGCCCACTATTATCCTAGCTGGTGACTTGAATTTAACTCTAAATGCCTCAGATATTTGGGGCACTAGAGCTCAACTTGATCATTTGGGTCCCTTTTTCTCCAGGCTCTTCTCTGAGCATCAATTAGTGGATGTGGCTCCCCTGTCTACAGGACCAACTTGGAGGAACGGAAGGATGGGGGAAGAGGGGATCTCCAAATGACTTGATCGTTTTCTTCTCTCACCTCAGCTCATTAGTGCTCTTCCTAGATACAGGGTTTGGTCTTATAGAAGTGGGATTTCATATCACTTCCCAGTTTTGTTAGAATGGATGGATCATCAAAATCCTTGTGCTTATCCCTTTAAATTCAATCAATCTTGGCTTGGAAATGAGGATTTTAATCACTTGATCCGAACTGAATGGCCACTTATCTCTTCAGAGGACTCGCTGGATGTAATGAAAGAGTTTTTGTGCAAACTTCGCCTGCTAAAAGAAAAAGTTAAATCTTGGATTAAAGCTGAGTCACAAAAAATGAAGGACAAATCACTTCTTCTGGAAGAAGAAATTAGCTCTCTTTTACTTTCTTCGCACACTGCTTTATTAAGTGATGATCAACATCACAGGTTGATAGCGCTAAAAGCTGATCTTCAAAAGCTGTTGGATCATGAGATATATTCAGCTAGACTCCAAAGCCGTATTACTTGGGCCTCGAATGGGGATGCCAACACCAAATATTTCCATGCAGTGGCATCAGCTCGGAAAAATCATAATGCCATCTGGAGTCTGAAAGATGAGGGGGGAAACTGGATCTCAGATGATCAAAGCATCAAATCTCTTGGGAATCGATATTTTAAAAATATTTTTGCAGATGATCATAAGACCAATCTTTGTGCTCAGCTAAAGGTGATTCGTCTGTTTCCCTCTTATATTAGGGAGGATAGAAAAAATGTCTTTACTGATTCTGTCACTCTTTCGGAAGTTGTTGAAGCCCTCAAAACTTTCAAAAAGGATAAGGCCCCAGGCCCTGATGGTTGGCCTGTTGAATTCTATCTGACTTTTATAGATTTTCTGGGCCCTCTTCTTGTTGATTTGGTGGAATCTTCTAGAATCTCAGGTAGTGCAGCCCCTTCCCTTAATTCCACCTTCATAGCCCTAATTCCAAAAGTTGATCAGCCGATCTCCTTTGCTGACTTTCGCCCTATTTCTCTTTGTAATATCTATTATAAGTTGATTTCAAAAGTTGCAGCCCTGAGACTCAAACCCTTCCTTGACTCCTCTATTTCTCCTCAACAATTCGGGTTCCTAAAGAACCATCAAATCACTGAGCCGGTTGCCATCATGCAGGAAGTTCTTCACTCTGCCAAAACAAAAAAGAGATGTGCGCTCATCCTCAAGTTAGATTTGACAAAGGATTTTGATAGGGTAAATTGGACATACATCGGTCTTATTCTTATTCAGATTGGAGTTCCTCTTGTAGGAGTGAATTGGTTTATGGGTTGCATTTCTTCAGCAAATTTTGTTGTCCTTGTCAATGGTTCTCGCTCTTCTTTCTTCCCAGCCACTCATGGAATCAGACAGGGCTGTCCTTTGTCCCTGCTATTGTTTATCCTGGTAATAGAGGGCCTCATCCTTCTAATTGAATATGCCAAGCGCAATGGAAAAGTCAAAGGGATAAAAATTTATTCACATCTCTTCCTCACCCATCTGCTATTTGTAGACGATGTGATATTATTTGGTATGGTCTCCTTTGAGGAATGGATAGCTTTTAAAGTTTTACTTGAAACATTTTGTGAGGCCTCTGGCATGTGCATAAACTTGGAAAAATCCTGCTTCCTCCATAATGATCTAGATGCTGCCCTCCTTGGTAGAATCACTGGTCTTCTTCCGTACAGATTTTCTCATCTTAATCAGGGTTTCAATTATCTTGGATATTTCCTCAAGCCTTCGGGATATCTGGTCAAGGATTGGCACTGGCTTATAGCCCAATTAGAGAAGCGTATCTCTCATTGGACTAACAGGCTCTTGTCTATGGGAGGACGTTTAGTTCTTATTCGATCTGTGCTCTCAAGCATCCTTGTCTATTGGTTGGCCCTTATTCCTATCCCTATTTCAATTTTAGATAAGCTCAGAAAATTGCTCTTTTCCTTTCTTTGGGGATCTTCTTCTAAGGGGAAAAAATTTCATCTTGTTGATTGGCATCTTCTCGCCCGACCTTTGTCATCAGGTGGTTGGGGGATTAAACATCTCCCTAGTTTCAGTTTATCTCTGAGATTGAAGAGTCTATGGAATGATTTAAATAGCACTGGCATTTGGAATCGTATCTTCTCTGTGAAATATATGAAGAATCGGCCTGTTCACTTATGGCTAAGAGAAAAATGTTTCAGGTTTTGAGATGTTTCAGTAATTTGGAAAGGCTTCCTCTTAACCTTGCCTTGGCTGGGTAAAGGGGTTCTCTGGCAAGTAGGAAATGGCTCTGATATTTGCTTGGGTGTGGATCCTATAGCTGGATTGGGTAGCTCTTATATTCTCCCGGATGATTTGAGAGCCTATCTGGATGATTATGGGATTTGCACCCTAGCTCAAGCTAGAAATGATACTTGTTTTGCTTCAGGGTACTGGTTTACAGCTGAAGATCTTGACTTGTGCGGTGATTGGAAATCATGTTGGGATCATTATATTAGAGGGTTGGAATATATTAGAATCCGATTGAAAGACCTTCGTGACTCTCTCATTTGGTCTTATAATAATTATATTGGCCCAATTTCTGCAGCCAAAGGATATGAAAGTATCATCTCGAATAGCAATTTAGAAATGCGGAATTCTGTTAGCGATTCTCTTTGGTATCTAAATATTCCAACTAAAATCGCCTGTTTCAACTGGCTTCTGATAAATGGTCGGATCCTTACCTGGGAGCAACTTCAGGCACATGGTTTTTATGGTCCAAGTCGTTGTGTATTATGCAAGAGAAATTGGGAGGATATCCAGCATCTTTCCCTGTATTGCCCCTTCACTATGAGTTTGTTCTCACACTATGCAGCCCGATTTGGCTTTTTTCTGCCCAGTTTTAACTCTGTCCCGTCCCTCCTGGAACATTGGTTTTCAACCACTGCGCGTCGTGCCGCTTTTAGATACTTGCCTTTATTTGCATACTAGTGTATTTGGAATCTTCGAAACAAATGTCTTTTTGAAAACAGAAGCCCTTCATTACAACCTCTTTTCTCCATGATCGAGAGTTTTCTCAGGCTTTTTCTAGTTCCTATTAAATCCAAAAAAAATAGGAATTTTGGGAAAAAGCCACAAAAGGTCTTTCCTTGTGCATTTTTCGATGGGGCTGCTACTATGAATATTGGGGGTGCAGGGTATGTGATCTATCTAAATGATAATCATTATATCAGCTTCTCTTTGGGCTATGGAAGTAGTACTAATACTAGAGCGGAATTATTGGCGCTCTGGGCTGTTTTAAGAGTGAGTGTGATGATGGGCCTGCCAACTCAGTTGATCTTTGGTGACTCGATGGTAATTATTTCTTGGCTCAACGGACTTTCCACCCTTGATATTCCGTCTTTGATGCATTGGTGTGATGAAATAAATAATATGCTACAACAAGTCCCTCCGATGATCTTCAAGCATATATACCGAGAGCATAACATGCTGGCTAATGGCCTCTCCAAACAGGCGCTGAAACTGGACATGGGACATGGAACTTTCTATGAAACATTGGATGGCATGGTCATAAAACATGGCCAATTTATGCTTTTTTAGTTGCTGAATTCTTATCTGTTTGTTTCAGCATTTGATATTTGAATGTTATGTTTTATCCTTCATGTTGAGACTTTTTTAGCCAGTTAGTTTTACTCTGGATTATCTGCTTGAGATCACCTCCGATTTCCAGCATTATCTGACCTGATACTTCAGGAATAATGAGAAAAGTCTGCTATGATCAGACTTTTATTTTTTGTTGGCTGGTTGTTAGTGCTGGCTTGATCATTGTCTTCTATATATTTGCATATTAGCTACTCTTTGTTCCTTTCTGACAAGAAGGAGGGTATATGTTTAATATGTCTTTTGATTCCTATGAATAACAAAGACTGGTATTTTTTCCTCTGAAAAAAAAAAAAAACTACATTTTAGTATTAATGGAAACTACATTTTACCATGAAGGCTTGAAAAACCATTAAAATTTGTTGTATAATTGATGCAGTTAAAGCCATAAAAGTTGGAATTTAACTATATAAATCAACTTTCAATGAGTAATTTCTTACCAAATTCACTATCATAAGTTCCCTCTTATCTTTATCTTATAGCTTTAAAGTGCTTGCATCGATCTTTAAACCATGTGGGTTTGTAGTTGCACTCCACCAAGGTCTTCATAGCACAAATATAGTGTCTGAATTCTTTGTGGTCTATATAAATAGTATAATTATGGATGTAAACAAACAAAGTGTGTTTAGTTGAACTATTTGCATTACAATAATCAATATTTAGTTTTTATGAATATATAATATTTTTTAAACTTTTATGATTCATATAAATTTAATAAAAAAATTAAGTGAAAAACCTTATTATCTAACAATAATTATTTATTAACATAAATCCATTTTTAACTTTGCATCTAGCCAGTGTCCAAAAGATCAAATAATTTACAATATACATTTTTCATTGTGTAAACTTTGCACTTAAGGAGATCCTTAGGCATTTGGAAGATTTAGAGTTTGAGGTAAATGAAGGCTGGTTTGACTTTTGCATTATTCATTTTTAACAAAGTCATCTTTTTATTTAATTAATTACATAATTAGGTATGTATGTGTTATTCTGTCTACATTGGATCCTAGATTTGTGGAGATTTTTAACCAAGGTCAATGTAGATTATGAAATTCAAGTATTATTATTTTTGAGCTGTAAAATTTAATATGTATTTATGTTTGTCCAATTTAGTAGACATGTTTTTAAATTTTAATTATAAATTTATATTACATATTTTTATGCAGGTATATTGCAATCAGTTGCCTTTTGACCTTCTATTAGTTGTCCTTTGACCAAAAATTTAAAATCTGTTTTCTAAAGTTTAGCTTTGGAGTTTGAAAAAAAATATTTTAAATTTTAATAAAAATATTTGCCTTTGCTATTTTGTCAATTTCTAATTGGCCAATCAAAGATTATGTCAGCCTTGGAGTTTGGTATATGGTTTTCACTTGCCACATGGCAACTATGACATCAGCATTTATTATATTTTATTATTATGTTATTTATAATTCAAAGAGTCAGCGGATCCATGAATTCCGAGGACTGGTGGATAAATGATCTGTTGACGCTGCCGTTTGATTATTTTGGACAGATAATCGCCTGTATTCGCAGGGGGAATGCCTGAGAGATAGTACCGGCATATGTGGTGACGACAAGTTCGTATTCTTGCCCAAGTTTCACGTCAACAATTCCTCTTGCTCTTAATCGTCGAGCGTTTTTGGGATCGCTGGCGATTCGAGCATCAGACTTGCTGCTTCTTGTTTCCGGTCAACGGGAAGGAACTCGAAATAGGCCATGTTTGGGAATAAAGTGTATGACACTTCTGAAGGCTTGCAGAGAGGCTTCAGATTAATTCCAAAGTAGCATTCAGATGAAGCGTAGAGGTTGCTTACAAGGGGTAGCCCGCTGCTGTAGTAATCCAAAGTAGGAATATATTGAGCCATTGTACCAGTGACGATGGTATTGATATACTTTGTGTTAGGCCACAGCCTAGTTATAATTCCTTGTCAAGACTGGGCTGAACATTGCCTTTCAACAAAATCAGCCAACTCTGGATTCGGGTGCAGAAGCTCCCTCACGGCATCTCTCACTGATGGATCCTCTCTGTTGAGAATGCCGGTTTTTATGTCCAGGCAAAATTGTCTCCAGTGCTCTTCCACGAAGCGTATAGCTCTGGTGAATCCAGAAGCAAAAACGGCTCCCATCGTTAGCACCTCCTTATTTTGAAGGAGGCCACATAACAGTTGAGAGTACATGCTCTGATGGACATCGGGACAAAGAACTGTCTGGTTAGGACTGGTGTAAACATTGTAAGGATCGTAAGGCCTCTCCTTGAAGTAGCGACTCTTATAATAGCTCGTTAGGGCGGGACGTGCAAGCAACCCTCCCGGAGTCTTTGCCTCCGATTTTATGAAGAAGAAATACGTTCCCTTTCCCTTGTCAAGTCCTTGTATGTGTCTGCAACTCCAACAATTAAAACTATTCAATAAACAATCAACAGGAGGAATATTACTAGTACGTGAAAAACACCAATGAAGTTCATGAGCATGAGGATTGAGCGTTTTTTAAGAAAAGAAAGTACTCACTGATTCATGACAGGCATGAGAAGACTATGCAAAAGAGTTTTCCTCTCCAATTTCTGCTCGATTGTGGGGATCAGCTTCCGTTCACCACCAGAGCTTCCCGAGCTGTGCAAAATTCGCCACACAATTTCGTCAAAGAGGGTCTCAACATGTTGAGGCTACCCATTGGTAATGAAAAAAATGAAGGAATAATTTGTCAGCATAGTCAAGACTGAATAATCTGCCGCGGTTAACGTTATAAAGCAAATTAAGAATGGATTGATTGAATGTTTTCTTATGATCAAACAGTAATTATTTTCTGGTTAATACTTAGTGAGAAATTCGGAAACTGAATGAACAGAAAGGATGGGGGAAGTGTCTCCATTGGCAATACGATGTATATCAGGCTTAAGATCTTCGTAAGTGATAACGGGCAGACACTTTTTCAAAGTGGCTCTATCAGTTCGTCCATTGAGGCCATATCTCTTCAAATATTCTATGTCTGCATTTCTCGATAAGATTGAGGAGAGGGCCTGATTCTGCACCTCGTCTGCGTTTGTGGTGACGGTCTCGATGAATTCCAGAGTTCTCTTGTTTTGATCTTTGACCCCGTTTCCCATAGAAGAACTCATCTCATCTTCCGGCAGACTGTACGTACCTGATCGTAATAGCAATATCAACAATTGTATCACTGGTCTGGTCGATCGAGGAGAGTTCTACTCTTACTCTTCCTGATGACTAGCTCAGTGATCTGTTCGCGGAGGGCCCGCGACTGCAACGAGGGCGTTAGAAGAATAGAGATCTGGGTCGGCTCTTAAATCTACGAGGCAGCTCTCTACAAGAAAATCATAACACAGGGTTAGTTGCTTCCATATAACTTAAACAAACTTAGCACATGGTGAGCTGCTTCCTGAGATCTATTGGCCATGGATTGATGTTGTTAACTTGCACATTCAAGAGTGGATTTTATAGAGCAATTTTGAAGGTAGCTCGAAATGAGCTTCGGCGAAAAGCATATGGTAAGATAATAATTTACAGAAAGAAGCAGTTGTTTCATTCTGCCATTCTATTTCTAGAGGTGGCTGCTTCCACAAACAATTCCAATTAAATTGATTCCACGACCCACAAGGAGTGGGCTTAAAATAAAGACATCCAAAACGCTTTATTTTTCCCAGTTTTTTAAACCAAAACTGTGCATAAAAATTGCAATTATGCAATTTCAACAACTTTTCCTCTGTTAGAAACTTTTCCGCTGCCAGATTTGGCAATCCTTTTCCAAAACGCCTCATTTTTCCTAATTATTTAAACCAAAATTTCCCTTAAAACTGCAATTATGCTATTTCAATAACTTTTCCTATGCCAGATTCGGCACCTTATCTAGGTGGATTGCAAGGACATGGAAATGGATTGGAAAAACGTAAGTCCATTGCCCTGTTCTGCATGTACCAAACAGTTCTTGATCATTCCCGTCGTATACATGCATGCAAGATTTAAATTTGACGTCAGTGTTACTGGATGAACTGGTAGGTATAGTTTTTAAGGCATCCACTAGGTTGGTTTCTTCACCCTTTTTTACCACTATACCATTAAATTCTTGACTTCTAAAATACTAATCCCCTAAATGGAAAATATTTTTAACATTTTTATAATTTCTAACCTCCAGATGAAACACGTATTTTCTTTATTTCATAAAAAAAATTGTTATTCCTTTGAAACTAACTATATTACTCCTTTAAAAGTAACTCTATATTATTCCTTTGAAACTAATTATATAATTCCTTTGAAACTATACAGTATCATAAATTAGATCATATTTAAAAAAATTAAAATTTGTACATCTAAAAAAACTATACAATGACACAAATCAGATCATATTTAAAAAATATATATTACTCCTTTGAAACTATACAGTATCATAAATTATATCATATTTTAAAAAATTAAAATTTGTACATCTAAAAAAAACTATACAATGACACAAATCAGATCATATTTAAAAAAATAAAATTGGTACATCTTAAAGAACATTACTCATTTATTTTTTACCAGATCATATTTAAAAAAAATAAATTTGGTACATCTAAAAGAACATTACTCATTTTAAAATTAAAAAAGAAAAATATATCTAAAACTAGCAGTGCCCATTTAAATGGAGTATCTTTACAAACTCTTTTAAGTAAAAGAAAGATGCGCGTATTAACTTCTAGTTTCCATGCAGATATATACTACAACCAAGTGAAATTACATTTGGATTAAAATTTGTGCATATCCATTAACAAATGCACTGTATTTCTGTACCTTCTTGTATCTCCAGAAAGCAAGAGAAACAATAACAGAGAAGGCAAGCGACAGTGGCCATTGAATGATATCAAGAATTTGAGACTAATGGAAACAGATAACAATATAATTGATTTCCTTTGAATATTATTTTTTTATGCACCAATGTATGTATTGGAAACCAATGATAGAATGGATGTCATTGAACAGATTACAATGAAGGCCATAGGGTTTGGAGATTTAAGGAGGTGAAGTTGATGGCTCGTTTGCATTCAGAAGAAGTAGCTGAAGTTAGAAGAAGAAGTAGTTGCATTGAAGTTGCTGAAAGATGCAACACAGGGGCTTTACTCCAGTAGGTCCCTACCCAAGTCTTTCTCTCTGCCCTTTTAGATTGTGAAATTTTTTTTTCCCTGTTGTTTTGGATTATGAAATTTTTTAGGTAATCAGTTGCCAAGGACACACAATTACTGAGGTATCAAATTAAATTTCGGTGGTAATCCGTTTTCGAAGATAGGCAACTGCTGAGTATCAAATTTTAACTGCAGACAGAGAGAAGAAATTCATTATCCACCTTAATAAGACATTAAAAACTGTAGTAAAAGGGGAATTGAAAATATACCAACTCGGCCAAAGGTATGGGTGTTTGATAATTTGGTTTATGAGATCATGTAAATCCATTTTCAATTACATTCTCAGAGAGGACAAGAGTGCCATGATCCACTTATGAAAAAATATTGAAATTTGTGATATATAGGGCATTTATATTATACAAAATAAATAGTCTCGTGGACTATTACAGAATTTGTATACATTATCG